>JAQFYP010000009.1:0-86096 GCA_034694865.1 Bilobella braunerae
ATTTGAACCCCCGTTCTCATGATGGCTAGTGGAGAGAGATTGAGGCTCCAACCACTAGGCCACCACCGCCAACTAAAAAGGGAGCTATGGTATTTGTGGTATATTAAAGGAAAAACGTCTTAAATTGGCCGCTTTGGTTATGAGAGGCTCCGAGGTCCCGTGGTAACAAGAGCAACCGTACCATATGCTTTGCCAGGGATCGATTCCAAATGTCCACAATTTATTTCCCTAATCCCCTTTCCTGAGATAGGGAATTATACCTAGAACCCAATATGATCCCGGTAGACTGGTCAATTATGCGAAACGTATAAATGATATATAAACGCGCACCAAAATTAATGTACACAATTTTTTTTCAGTAACAGATATTTCCTCGCAAGTGTCGTAAGCTTGGCTTGTTTGACAATGTATAATTTTTAATTTGTCCTTGTTCCAAATAGGTTTGGCAATTTTTCAGTAGCAATTTCACCAGTTTAATTCTTTTGCTCTACTAATTTTTGGGCGTGAGGTAACTTCCTAGCTACAATTATATTTTTTTCAAATCGAAATTAAAAAAATATTTGTGCTCAGTATTTTATACTTTACAAACTATAGAAACGATTTTGAAAACTTTGTGTTTATCAATACCTCCAATTTAATTTGTAACGTATATATGCCCTACTAAAATAGTACACTTCAACCAACTTATGATTACTTTTAAATAGTTTAGATTTTATTGATAGTGTTAAGATCTTCATTATCGTATGTGTCTTTATTACTTCTGTCGAAATGAGGGGAGATGTTGGAGGAAAATTAGAAAAAAAAACAGTTTCATAAGTAGCTATCGAGAAGGGAAATTTGAATGAGTTAGAAATTTGCTGCGAGAGATAGAAAACTAAAAAGCAAAAACAAGTTATGTAGTTTTTGATAATACTGAATACTCATCATTAATAAAAACTTCAAAACAATTTTTCAAAATTATAATTTTTATTTAAATACTAATTTAAATGCTAAATAACGAAAAAGAAAATTTTACATATGGAATGATCTATATCATATATAGCAATAGACGCATAATTTTCAAATATCGGCCAAGATTGGTTTCTAATATCAAATTAAATAGTTCAACAATCTGCAATTAGTTTAACTAGCCCTTCAATACGTACCAAACACAAAACACTGTAGTTTGTAAAATTTACTTCTCTACCACCCTTTTGGTCCGGTAGTAGCAAGGGCAAAGTTATACGTTAAAAAATAACATGGATAAATTATAAACTGTAGTAGAAACTGTAGAAGGTCTCTGCTCTGTGTGAGTGGGGGACTTTTTTTTTGTGTATTCAAACCCTCCTACTGCAATTTCACTTATAAACCTGAGAAATCCACATAATTTTTTTAAACAGTTTTTTCATTTACCACCTTCAACTTCGAGTTACTTCGCTTACCATTTTTCTAAAAATCGCAATTTCGCTCAAAATGAATTTGTTTTTCATTTACCTCACCTTCCTCGCAGTTTCATCATTTACAAACCATGTAAGTAAAAAATTTCAGCTACGACGTAAAGAGTCGTTTAGTGAGTTTTGCTTTAATTTAAAGAATTCCAAAATTTTATACAGCTTTGTCGAGGAGATCTTGTGAAGATAGTGAGTGAAGCTTTCCAAAACACTGAATATTCCAACGGAGGAAAGTCTACCGTGATAGATATAGGAACTCCCGTGCCTAGTGTCAACGGCGGCTACAGAACTATTGTGCTATTTAAATTTATTGCTCCAGTAAATCCAGGATCCAATACCCCACTAGGTAAGAAACGCACAATTGTGTAATATTAATTAATTATTTAGCCCATTTGCAAAAGAGAACTGTTGCAACGCCTTTTCATAATTTCACTTTAAATTAAAAAAGCTAAAATATTGTAGCATTAGAGAATTAGCCCTTACACCATTTCGTACCGGTCAGACTTTGACACATGTGAACTTAACTAAACGCCACACAAGTTGCAAAAAAATTATTTCCCAACCTCTTGGCACTTATATAAATGTAGTAATTTCGCAGGGATGGTACGACAAGGATCAGACGCCAGAATTTATAAAAGAAGCAATGCCAAGTATCATGAGGGATGTGATTAAGTTGAGGGATAACGCTATTGGTGCTTGCGAAACTGCCGGTGATTGGCTACAAGACGTCGGGCGCATTCCCACTGACAAATTGCGTGAAGGGGAGCAATATTTCCGTTTGACAGTAAAACGTGAGCAAGGCGAAAATTTGGAAAATGTTCGCGTGAAATTTATTCACGAACAATATATAGAAATTTATTAAGGGTTGTAAGGTATACCACCAGATACCAGGTGTAGATGGCTTTACCATCTACACCTTACCATTTGTTTCACCATCTACGTTTTACTAACTATGTTAAACCGTGTAAAATAAAACAGTTACTTCAAATGCAAAAAGCGCATATTTGTACTTGATTTTACTCATGCACATCAGTCAAATTATGCCAAAAATGATGATGTTTATATGCGGGCTCATTTTGCTAGTGTACCGAAAGATATTTCAAAAGCATTTTTACAAAAACTAAAAATTTATACCTTTCAAGCAAACAGGGTAATGTACGCTCAATTAGATTCCACTTGCTCGTAATGCCTGACTTGCCTATGCAAATGGTTAGGTTTTTACCATCAACACATAGTTACTTCACTCTATCTCTCTTAGCAGGTAGCACACAGCACCCTTATTCCTCCACTGCTATAAAAATACGGCTTCCATTTACAGTAAAACAAAGACTAGTAACTTCTTGCTGGTACTAATTATTCAGGGAGACTCACAAAAGTTCATATAAAAACTTTTGCCTGAAACACGTTCCACACAACAAAAATCAACTTGATTCATTGTTGGAAATTAACAAGCAAGAATTTGCAATATTTGTAAATATTTGCAATATAAGTTTTTTTTCGCCTAAAAGCAAAGCCCTTGTAGTCAGTTCTCGTATTACTACTTAACAATTTTAAAATTATGTGCAGCACCACATTCGTAACCTGTACTTTGTGTTGATTATGGGTTATGCCTAATGTCAAATATACGATTGATTGAATGATGACACTGTCTACAGTAATTATTAATGGTCCTTAAATTCCTTTAGGAACACTTAGAATGCCGTATTGTGGTTGACTGTAAGTGGTCCAAAAGTCAAATGGTCAAGTTTGTTTTTACATTTCCATGATATTCAGAACGGTGATGGTCCAATAGCAATGTGTACAAAAATAAGCAAATTTGGGTCAAACGATTTCCATTAAAAATTTTAGCTTATGAATAAAACAAATTATTGACAATAGAACTAATAAAAGTAATTAAATTCAAACGCATGACTTTACGTAATCCATACAACAATAGTCTTTTTTAATTTAATTTTAATTCCTTTAAAATTTTAAAAAACACATAATGCTTCAATATTTCAAAGTTATTAAATCTCAGGTTTATTCTGTTCCTAGCCTTTGAAATATTTCACTTTAATGAAATGCATTGTTCTCAACGCCCTTAAAAGGCCAAAAATATCATTTCTTGGAAAACAAACGTTTGTTTTAAAAATGTCCTCATTTATTATCGATCCTTTGTTTCTTTTATTTCCATAAATTCCTACTTTTTTTTAGTTGTAGTTCGCAGTGAAACCTTACAGTCAAAATTGTTTAAATTTCTTTTGACTTTTACGAACAATTTTTAATGTTCTATTCTCTCAGGCTAAATAAGTGACCAACTGATAATTTGTTAATTTATAATTCAAACTAATCAAATTTAACTAACAACATTAGAGTCGTCATTAAATTTATACCGAATTTTCATATTTCGACAATCCGAGATGTGTTCTACGTAAGTAACATTTTTATACTGGAGATTCATTTTTTTTCAAAAACATTAACATTACACAGAATTTTTTAAGTAAACTCATAATATATTCTTGAATTTGCGTTCACAGTGCACTAAAAGTCAAGGAAAAGAACTACTCATGCAAGTTGTGCAACCGGAAGTTTTTTACGAGCACTAATTTAATCCGGCACGGTTCGGTCCACTCAGAAGAACGACCCTTCAAGTGTCCCATTTGTTCAAAGGGCTTCAAACGCAGCGAACATGTCAGAGATCACGTCCTTACGCACGACGCTTCAAGACCCCGCCCTTTCAAGTGTCCCATTTGTTCAAAGGGCTTCACAAGTGACCAAAAAGCCCAAGTTCACGTCCTTACGCACGACGCCTCAAGACCCCGTCCCTTCAAATGCCTTCACTGTGACAAGTATTTTCACTCCAAAAATAAATGTACACGACATCAAAACACAACCCATCGTGAAAGCACCATTCAATGCCCAAAGCGTGAACGCAACTTCATTTCACATTTCAAACGGAGGCGTCACATACTGGCCCACGCTGGCAAGCGACCCCTTCCAAGTACCCTTTGCGACACTGCCTTCAAGCGCCGTGACAACACGACACAGTACGTAAATAGTGTTCACGCTCAAATTGAGGAGTTCACGTGCCCCAAGTTCGGTTGCACACGATCCTACAAGAGTGAAAGTTCATTGAAAGAACATGTCACGATTCACGACTTTGAAAATTGGGCATAGTGTTCACGGTGTCCAAGCAATTTTCCGAATGCACGGCAACTCGTGCAGCATTACAGAATACAACATACCAAAATCAGTGAGTTCATGTGCACGCTGCCAAACTGTAGTTACGCCGCCGTTGATGTCGAAACCCTGAAGAGTCACGTATCTAGCCACCGTGACATTTCACGCAAGCGTGACAAGGGTCTTGCAGCCTTCTCGCAAGCGTCAAGTCTCCGAAAACCACTTTTGCGCCATCTTCGCCCGCGGTTGCGACAGTTTAGGTGTGCACTATGCCCCTACGCCACCTTCCGCGCCAGTCGCATTCGAGATCACTCTTTCCGTGTGCACAACAATGAGCGTCTTAATAGTAGTTTACGCTGCGGTTACGCGTCGGGCACGTATTCTATGCCAGCGCACGTTTAGCGCACGTGCATACCTCTCAAATTATACTATTCGACTTCGCAAGCCCCTGCCCTTGTACAAGGTGTGGACAGAAATTTAATAAGAACAATCGTGATTTATGTCCCATGCACTATAATTTCTATAAAAAAAATACTATGACCCTAAATGATGTTAAGATAAATCTTTAAAAATATTGTAGCACATGTTTTATTATTATTGGTATTATGTATATATTTTGTATGTTTTATGTTTTGGTCAAAATAATATATATAATTTTTAAAATAAAAGCATAAATTTGACATGTTCTATTTATAATTAATATTTAATGTGGTCAAGGTTATCTACAATCATATATTGTTGTAGAAGCAGGTTGAGTTCGAAAATAATAATATTTTCCTTATATCTAACTATCTGCTTTCTGCCCCTGATCTAGAATCTGCCAAATAAAATTAGGACACAAGTTTTATTAGTTGCTGAAAGTGCTATAAAAAGTAGAAGTTCTAAGAATTGTAATAAAACAGTTTTTCAAAAGTGTCAATTCTTGACCTAGTTTAGTAGAAGATATCTGTTGCTTTTGTGCTATCTCTTTTTCTTTTGTACTATCCGCTTCCTGTCTTTTGTGAACTATCTTCCGCAAAAGGGGTCATTAATTGCATTAAAAGATAAGTTTTGCTGTTGCTTCTTTCTGAATAGCTTAACGTTTTTACAGTTGAATGTCCTAAACAGTTCTGAGACTAATCTATTTTAATGGCAAAACTTTCCATTGGTAGTGGTACTTGACTGTGCTCAGATGACGCACACACGCTACTATAAAATGTTATCTTCGCAATGTAAATATTTTCAGTCAAAGTGTAAGCGTGTGACATGTTTTTCCGTCATTGTGACAAGGCGACACTGGAACCACAGCAGGGGCTTGTCACCGGTATATTTTAAATTTTCAAACAGTTGAACAGAATTTTTTTAATCTGAAAACAGTTGAACAAGATATTTTCTTTTTAAAACAGTTGAACAAGACTTTTTTAATCTTATAACAATTGAACAAGGTTTTTTTTAAATTTTAAAACAGTTGAACAAGATTTTTTTAATCTTAAAACATTTGAACAAGATTTTTTTAAGTCTTAAAACAGTTGAATAAGATTTTTTCATCTTTAAACAATTGAACAAGATTTTTTTAATCTTAAAGCAGTTGAACGAGAATTTTTTAAGCACACAACAGTTGAACATGATTGTTTTTTAATTTTAAAAATCTGTTTGTATTGTTTGTTTCAAACATTTATGTTTCAAAACTTTATTTTTAAATTGTCAACTTTTTTCAACTTTAAGATTTGTATTTATTTTCCTATAATTCAGGGATTGTTCCTGATTGGCTGGAAGGGACATTTACGAGAAATGGAGGCGGAGTTAGGGAAGTTGGAGAAGATAAGTACTTGCACCTCTTCGATGGCTTGGCAATTCTACATAGGTTTCACATTAGTAACGGCAAGGTAAGTTATGCTAGTTAGCTAATTAACCAAAAAATTAACTAAATAGTTTCAACTACAGTTAACTATTTAGGGTTAGTTGGTTGGCTAAGGTTAGTTATTAGCATGGCCAACCTTGGTTACCTTACAGGTTACCTACAACAGTCGCCCACTGCACAGTGATGCGTACAACAGGGCTCAAGCAGCTCAGCGGATAATTATGACTGAATTTGGTACGCTTGGAATGGAAGACCCTTGCGACAAAATTTTCAAAAGGTACGTTTTTTTTTTCAAAATTTTGTGCAACCAATTGTTTTTCAAGTTTTTGGGCATAACTGAACTATGACATCGAGCTAGAGTTGTGTCATTGGTTCAAAAATCGTTTTAAAAACAACCTTTAATCAACAACCGAATTTAAAAGCAAAAATTCAAAATGACATATATTTAAATATTTTAAAAGTAAAGCTGGCCGTATTTTCGTATATTTAAAATTGTTTTTTTTTTCTAGATTTAAAACGCTTTTTGAGCCGCGCAAACTCGACGAGAGTATGACGGACAACTGCGTTGCGAACGTTGGTTACTATGGAGACGAGTTGTATGCAATGTCGGAAACAGCGTTTTTGCGGCGCATTGACCCCGTGACGCTGGAGGTGATCGGTAACAAACAGCGTATTGGTGACTACGTCGCTGTGAACCAAGCTACTGCGCATCCGCACGTTTTGCCTGACGGAACCCTCCTAAACTTGGGCAGCAACTTCAGGCACATCAAAGGGCCCCACTACTGCGTTATTAAAATTCCTCCTGCGTCAAGGGAATTTGACGCAAATGAAAACATAACGCCAAAACAAGGTAACTTTTAGGAATGTCAAATATTTATTTGCAGCCTTACACGGTTTGGTTTGAAAAAAAAAGACCTATCTTAGTTTTCCATTTTTGTTTAAATTTCTTCAAACTTTAAAAACTTTGTATTTTTTTAATATCTTACGTTATATTAATTAAAGAATGACTTTTTTCAAGAATTCTCAGTATCTCCCTATAAGAATGCAAAAATAGTGGCTGAAATTCCAGCGTCTTCACCCCTCTACCCAAGCTACTACCATTCGTTTGCGCTGATTGGTGACAAAATCGTTTTCATTGAACAGCCATTTTGCATCAGCGTCACAAAAGTACTGCTGTCGATGACCGTGTGGCGGACACCGTTCAAGGAGTGGCTAGAATGGATTCCGAACAAAAGGGTACTTTTCGGATTTTTTAATTAGATATATTTTTTTTTGAAAATTAGTTTTGAAATTAAAAAAAAAATGTTTTAGACAAAATTTCATGTGGTCAATTGGAAAACTGGAGAGGTCTATCCAACTACTTTTGAAACCAAAAATTTATTCACATTTCATCACGTAAATGCCTTTGAAGAAAACGGTACTCTTATTGTGGACGTTGTAGGTTACAACGATGCACTGGTAAGGTTAGGTTAGGTTACATTGTTTCTACACTTGAAAAATATACCGTGAATACTTAGTAAATGAACAGTTTTATTTGTTTAAAATTATTAATTTTGGCGATGACTATGGGGGGACAGTTGAGTTTAAGATTGAATATCTGCGTCGTTGAATACAAATTTGACTCACTTAATGTTAGGCGCAAAACATTTGGATGCAAATAGCCCCTCATAATTTTTCAGTATGAACAAGTTGTTAGTGCTAATGAAAACGCGTTTTAGAAACATTTTAAAAAATTTTGAAATCGGTCTTTCCTGCAATTTGTTCTGCTTTTCCATTCTGCGATGTGGAGATTTAAATTTTATATTTTCAATTCTCAAAATACTTTTTTTGTTTCAAAATTTAGTTTGTGACGAGAGCATCGGCAGATAATTTTGCATCTGAGTACTTCAACAATATGGAGCTACGACGATACAAGTTACCGCTACAACACAATAGCTCGTGGCACATTGAAAATAAAAGTTTGGTAGAAATTGAAGCACAAGTTTTGAGCAAATTTGGTTTTGAATTTCCCCGCATTAACTACCGCTTCAACGGCCTCAAATACAAATTTGCATATGGTGCTTCTAGCGGTCTTGGAGCCAGCGAACCAAACGAGGTAACAGGGTTTAAAGCAAGTTTTTTGAAAAAAAAAATAGAATTGAAAAATTCAGTAACTCATTGTAATACATTTTTGGAGAATTTGTAAGTAGCTCGTTTTGAAGTTTTTTCTGATTCTAAGCTAGTTTAGGCTTCAATAGTAATTTAAAAATAGACATCGTTACTTTGAAATGCAACATAATAATTTCTTTTCCACAAAGACCAATCAGCTTTATCCAAATGTTTATTTTTTTTTGAAGACTGACATTTGAGGATATTAAGAGTTGATTGTAATTGTATATTATATATAGATCGTTAAAGTGAACGTTGTCAGTGGCGGAGCGCTGCGATGGAGTGGCGGGAAGGATGTAATGGTTTCCGAACCTGTTTTCGTTGCTCGGCCGCTAGATGGCGCTGACTGGAATTTAGCGGAAGACGATGGCGTTGTGTTGACTGCTCTTATGCACAAGAAGCATCCCTGCAGGGCCACATTGGTAATTATAGATGCAAGGGACATGAGGGAGATTTTCCGGGCTGTTTTCGAGGCTCACGGAGTTGTAACCGCGGCATTCCATGGCCAGTGGGCCCAACATGGAGTAAAAGTGCATTCCTACTGAATATAAGATTTAAAACTTACAGCGAAAAAGTAATGTTACGTTCTTATAAATTGCTGATTTTATTTATTCCCATTGTTACATACCCATATGAAATATTTTAAGCTGTAATTTATAATAAATTCCAATAAATTTCTAAATTAGTTAATTCATGTTTTCTAAACTTGCAATAGTTTCGTTTTTTTTTCATCTATTGTGGTATAAACAATTTTATGAAACATTTATAAATATCAGGCATTTTTGCAAATAGTTGGAACAATTTTTTTAATCACTATAAGGTAACCACGTCACAGTAACCATGAACGTACCTAAAATTGACTTGGAAAGTGTCAAGAAATGTTATTTCATTGATATGTAACTAGTAATGTCAGTTCATTGATATGTAACTAGAAATGTTATTTCATTGATATATAACTGAAAATCTTAACTAAGAATGTTAATTTGTTGATATGTAACAAGGAATTTTATTTCATTGATATGAAGCTAGGAATGTTATTTCGTTGATATGTAAGAAGAAACTTTGTTTCAATGATGTGTAAAAAAATGTTAAATTGTAGACTTCGAAGGCGAATACGCGTTCTTAAAATTTATTGGAACCTTTGCATTTGAGATTTGAAAATCAAGTTCAATTGATACAAATTAGTATTTATTGAAAGAAAAACGAACTTGGTAATTATTGTTAATTTCCTGTCAATTATTCTCTTTGAACTTTTTCCTTTGACGATACTTTATTCTGCCATATTTTTTTGCCCGGGAATAAATGTCGTTAAAGTTGCTCAAGTTGTGCGTTATTTTAGCATTAGTTTGCTACGTTGTCATGGCGGAAAATTTAGGAAGTACTGATGGTGACCAAAACATTGGCGATGCTAGCATTGCTGGCATACTTGAAATTGGAAATTTTGGAACCGACGAATATGTCATACGCGAAAAGAAGTCACCGTTGAGTTACTCGGAGTCAAGGCGAGACAGAATACGCAAAATTAAGGATCGCCGTCGTGACAGAGATCACTAATTTACTTGCAAACGGAAATAAGCTAAGTAATTGTGACACTTGAATTGAACCACACACACAGTAAATTGCTTTAAACAGTACACTTCAATAAACGAAATTTCAATAAAAGCTTAGAAACTGCAATTTAAAGTACTCATTGGGAACAAACTTATTTTTGGCTCTTTGGCAAATATACTTATTCACCATAGTAATCACCGTGTTGAAACCTGTGCGTGCGTGCGTGCGTGTGTAAGATTTCAAATTACATGGCCTTGGTATGTAAAGAGGCCGGTGTGAGGAAAGAGACACTTCAGCATAGACATAACTTGCGATAAAAATCGCTGGAAAACGCTGAAAGCGATACATCATGTCGAAATAATTTATCCGGAATTGATGCTGATTACGATAGTACAAATTCCGTTTGGATTGGACAACTAATTATTTATCTAAATTTACATTAACTTTGAAAACACAAGACACGCTTACGGGTCTCCCTAGTTTGCTGATTCAAAACCGGAAATTTTTTCCGGGGATTTCGCTAGTTTACTATATATTTACTCAAAATATATATGAAGTACGCAAAAGTTCATCAATTTAACAGTTAAAAAAAATTAAGAAAGTTCAAATGTTTAAAAAATTCATTAAAATACAAAAGTTCTATCAAATTTTATCAACAGGAAAATCCAGAAAAGAAGTCTAGGTTTTTGAAACTGGGGCATTGTATATGGGATTTAGTCTATGCTATAACTTACAACCCAAACTAGCCTGTCCTAGAACAGAAGGACTTAATTTTAATTTCGGGATCTTGTTATCCTAGGAAGGACTAGTTTAGTCTGAAATTTAAGCAACAACCGGCCGAACGCGTCTAGTAGTTAGAGCTTGAAACTCTCCAAACTAGCTACATTGTAGATCTTGGGTTCGAATCTCACCAAGTGCTGTAGAATTTTTTTTTGATGATTTTCTTTAGCCGTTGCACTGCCTCAGACTTTGTGTGTTGGATCTTATCGAGATTAGGCTGCAAAGTCAGAGGATATGGGAATGCGTGATATGATCCGGTTTTCTTCAACTACGCGATATTTCAGAAGACTACACTTATTTATGCTAATGAGTCCTTCCCAACCATATTCCTAGCTTTTCCCTTACATTTTGACCAGCCGCTGAGTGAGAATTATGTTTTACATAAGCACTATTTATTATAACTGTACTTGGCTATGCAAGTGACAGAGATAGTCACAAAAAAAACCTAACTGCATCACTTCGTTCATGGAAGATGGAATAATTTCTTTGCTGCACTAGGAGGGTTGTGTTTAGCATTTGTAATAAAAATAAATAAGCCATTGCAAGGCATATACAGTGATGACCAGCTAAAACGAAATACCCAAAGTCAACAACTCGTAAACTATGAAGTGGTTTTCATAGTATTGTGAAAAATGAAATGTCTTTCAGAATTTGAAGTTCATTGTTGTATATAATTTTGCTACATTTTTTACTTCATTGTTCATTAAATTGAAGCAAAATTTCCTTGGAAACAATTTTGAGTGTTCACTTTTAGCTGGACCTCACTGTATATAAACTAAACACAGCATGTGTTAAGTTGTATTCAATTTTTTAGAGCAAAGTAGGGTAACGAGGGGTACAGGGTTACTGACCCAATGAAATTTATGGGCTTTATCAGTAATTGGATTTGCAAAATCTACCGTTAACTTTAGTTAGCTAAGTAGAAGTCAGAAGCCCGAAACTTACTTTTCAAACATAAATGTGTCATGCTTAGAACCATAATGTATGCTGAATGCAATCTTTATTTATAACATGAACAGACGTGCCACTTCCATTAATTAAGTTGATCACAATTTTCACCTCTCCGGCAATCAATTAGCGCTATGCTAAAAGCATTGCTAGTGTACTACTCTAAACTAAACCCGCTCAAAAAGTGGGTTTTCAAAATTATAGAATTTAAAATTTTGAAATGAAATTAGAATGGTTAACTTTCATTCAATTCGTTTTGTGCTACCCGTTTTCGAAACTAGCATTGGCTCAGGATGACATGCCGCAGGCAAAATTGCAGCCAAAATACCAAATTTCGTGAGTTAAAGTAGTATAATGAATTGTAGTTGACACAAATTAACTTAAAAAAAAAGTTTAAAATGAGTTTTTTTTTTTAAATTTTTAGGCGTAAAATGTCTGGAGCGTATGTTGTGACTACTATTTATCACAATGCTACACATGTTTACAACGGAACTGTAGCAGAACACGGAATTTCGATGAGTAACAGTACTGAAACGTTTTCCGGAGTTAGAGCATCGCTTTTTCCTAACGTTCCGCCTTACTATAAGTTTGTACGCTACAACGAATCAGTGTTGCCATGGCCACAAGATGTGCAGAAACACTTAACTTGGAAATTTAGAAGTCTTCGGAAAGCGATTATCGTAATGACCGTAAATAGTTCTGGTAAGCCTTATGCCTTTTTACCACACATATCCCACCTTTGCTAATATAAAATTATCAAGGTCAATAATATAACAATTTGTGTAATGCGTATTTATAATAACAACTATTTGAATTTGTGAACTTCTAGTAGACTTTCAGAGACTTTAAGGTAAATGATAAACTGTATTTATAAACCCATTTTCTTTCAAGGCTTTACCATCACAAGAAACAGAGGAAATTTTGAATCTGAAGTTGATATGAAGCAAAACAAATATTTCAAAACTCTCCGACGACATGTAAAATTCAACCTAACGCCAGGTAAACTTGAGTTGATATTTGATAATTGTTACTAAAGAAAATTTGTACGCAATTTTTTCAAATGAAGGGTCAAGTAACTTGGGCAGCAAAGTTTTTCTATGGCTTAATCTACGACAAGCAATAGTGCAATACGGAAGGCGAGCGTACAATTTTGTTCCGGAAACATTCATTTTGCCGGAAAATCTAGCAGTATTCGATGAAACTTGGGACACCAAAAATTGCAATTCGGGGAAATGCATGTGGATTGCCAAGCCTGTAAGGAACTTATTCAAAGCTAGTTATAGCCTGCCAAGCTCGAATCTAACAACTAAATAACAAATGACTAACAATCTCAATGTAACTTTAAGCCAATCCCATATAAATTAAAAATTGAATTTAGTCCTGCCACTAAATTTTCAGTCTGCGAGTTTCTGAAAATTTTGTACCATATAGAAGTATTATTTATATGTAATATTAGTGTAAACTAATTTCATTTTTAATATCGTTCTAGCCCAACAGGTCCTATGGAAATGGCATCATAGTATCGAACAGTTACGATCAAATTACGTCAAACACAAACGAAACGGTTGTACAAGAATATATTAAACCATACCTCATTAACGGTAGGAAATTCGACCTACGTCTGTACGTACTTGTGACAAGTTTCCGCCCTCTACGGTAAGAACAATTTGTACACGGAGGAGGAAACTTAGGTTAGCATGTCCTGCATAAGTATCTGTTGATTTATGAGTATTGTATATTTATAGGATATATTTGTACAAGGATGGGTTTGTACGGTTTGCCGCACACAAATATTCAAGTGATACGGAAAAGGCAACAGTACGACGAATACACTTGACTAACAGAAGGGTTAACCAGGGAAGTAGGCTCTTTGTTAAAAATAATGATCCAAGTTCGGCAAAGGGAAACGAGTGGTGAGTAATTGTAAGGTTTACAATGTTACAAAATTTAATGTCATTTGTTTTATGTATTTCGAAGTCGGCATACAGTAGCAATACTTATTTATAAAAAAAATTTTTTTTAGAGGTATCTATTTAAATATTAAATACATTGTACACTTATTATATGTTGCCATTGATACTATACATGAATTGCAACTATACTATAATTATATTACTAAATACTATAATTTCATTTCATGATACTACAACTTATTACCAATTCACTATACGTCTACAAATATAAACACAATTATATAAAACAGCACTGAATCTGCAATGACTGTATTTTTAAATTTATTTTGTACTGTTGTAGGTCGGTAAAAGCATTCTGGCGATACTTCAGAGAACAAGGAATAGCTACTGGACCCATAATGAAGAGAATTGAGAACCTTATAATTAAAACTTTAATTGCTACTGAACCTTCTGTAACAAAACATTCGAAACTACTTCACAGTCGCTACTCTACGTATCACGTTTACGGGTTCGATATCGGCCTGGGCCAGAATTTGAAGCCTTGGCTCTTTGAAGTCAACATCACGCCAGGTAAGCTAAGTGTTTATTTCGTATATTAGAAGCGTAAGGCTCATATCGTGAGTACGTGACAAAGGTTCCGGTAGAGCTTGGATATTTCTAGAAACACATCAATGTGTACTTTTAGTTTATTTGTATGTTTCGAGTTGTGTCGCCTTGGTTGTAAATTTTAAATCTTTTTTGATTTTTTGATTCTAAATTTTTTGAAATACTTAATATTACTTTTGCATTTCATGTAGTTTTCAGTTAGTGAAGTATAGTAACAAAAACCAAATATGCTCAAAGAGACTGGAAATCACAAATCCCTATACTATGACGGGCTATTTCGGCCTTTAAAAATGTATACGGGAATAGTACTTAAGCCAAAACAAAGTTGTACAAGCAAATTTTTAAGCCTGTTCAAAGTCAAAGTCCTAATGATGTATTGGCCATCTGTACTATAAAATAACTTGTCTGCTTGTCGGTCCGTTTGTTAGCGATGCCTACAAAAGCCGCTGGAGCTACAACCGCCATATTTTCCACATTGATAACGTTGGCACCTGGGGTGGTTTAGGACTAAATTTGTAGTAACTTTATAAACAACTGAGTTCATTTCGATTAATAGCATTTCCGCAAAAGTAACAGCCAGGGCGTGTAGTTCATTATCTTGAAACATTCATTTTTCAGTATGTTTATATACTATGTTTAAAACTTGTAAAACATTTCAGGTATGGCAGTTGACTCGGGATTTCTGCTGTCACTGAAAGGGAATCTTGTTACGGAATATATGAATATTGCTGGATACCACTTTCCACCTAACCTTACGGACTCCGAGAAGGTATATTTAATAAATTAAATTTTCCAAATTAAATTTGATTACAAAACTAACTTTAACTAATGCTAATTAACTAAGATCTAAGAAAATTCTATGATAGAATACCATTCAGCAGCGATTGGGGAATGAGACGCTGTCAAAAACGGTATTTGATCGAAAACTATACAGCAACACTATGAGCAAGCGAACTGCCAGAAAAGTAGAAAAATTTCAGAAGGCTGACGCAAACCGATCTGTAAGACACTTTTCAATAAAATTAAGGTCATTTTTAACCTAGTTAAACCAACTGTTTTCAGTACATCCCTCGTATCCTGGGTAGACTAACTGCTGCTGATCTTCGTCAACTAATTACCGCTGAGGACGAGTTAACTCAGGTTACAAACTTACTTTAATCTACTATATGTAAAGTTTTAAGCATATTGTTGTTGGTTTCTTTAATATAGTGCAATGGATTCAAGCGAATTTTCCCTTCTGAGAGATCCCATCGCTTTCTAAAATACTTTCCACACCCGCAGTATTTTAACTTGCTATTAGATGCATGGGAAACCAAATACGGGAAGAATAGAACAGAAGGAATCGAACGACTGAAAACCGCTTGCCAAGCGGGATTACATTTAAAAAAGTAGTTATATTAAATTTTATAACTAATAAAAAAACCAAGTAATGTACCACCAGAGAGCAGTTATGGGAATACTTTCGGTATTCTGAGCCAAATAGGCCCATACCAATACAGGTTGGCTATTGAGTGCTGTCTATGTTTTAAAGTTTGTCCTTTGTCAGGCAGAAAAAATACTTTAGCAGTGATGATGTTTGACATACTGATTGGTTCTTAATTAATTAAATTAGTTAACCAAAAAGGCGGGAGGTAAAACATTTGTTCGACTTGTTGATACGTGGCAAAGTGGCCAAATTTGCACCGAGGAATTCTATCAAACGCTGCTCAGGCGCCACTTGGGAAGGTCAAATAATAATGCATTTTACCTAATGTTATGAATCGTGTGCAAATGGTATGATTACACTATTTGGCCCATTATAATTTTGCAAAATAAATAGTTTATTTATCATGTAGTGTTTTGGTGAAATGCTCGGTAATATATATCTCATTATATAAATATAATTAGGGATGGGCACGTTTCGTTTCTGGAAACGGAACGAAGCCCGTTTCCGTTTCCAAATTTTCTGGAAACGAAACAAAAATCCGTTTCCGTTTCGTTACCGTTTCCAAATTGGAAACGGCCGTTTCCTTTTTGGAGGAAACGGGGAAACGGTAAGGATTTTTTTCTTAAATATTTTGGGGGGAATCGTTGGAAAAATGGTAAAAATTTTACTACAAACTGTTGTTGAACTTATTTATAGTGTATTTTGCTTTATATTTTATCTCAAATCCTGCCTTTCTTCGTTTATATTTGTTGATATTGTTAAAAATCTGTAAAAGAATACCTCATACACTTCAAAATTGGCTTATTTTTTTTAAAAAAAGAAACAGGAAAACGATTCTTATTGCAATTATTATGACAAGTAGACGCTTTGAAGGAAGCATTGTATATCCAGATTTACTGTATTAAAGAAAACTTCCAATTATAATACACTTTTGATGGCAAAAATTTTAGGAAAATATAAAGTTAAACAATAAATTTCAATTTTAATTTATGATTTATTATTATTTTTTGATTATAAATCATAAGTACTGATTTTTTAATGTTTCGTGTAAAATATGCACAAAAATTTGAGTCCATGTGCTTACTGTACCGCACTGACGGAATTTTCTACCGTTTTTGTTTTGTTTCCGTTGTGGTCCCGTTTCAAAGAAAAAATATTCGTTTCGTTTCCGTTTCCAAATTTCCCGTTTCGTTTCCGTTTCTTCGAGGAAACGAAACGAAAACGCCCATTTCTAAATATAATAGCGCTAGTTTTGTAGCCGTACTTAGATATGTAAGTGGCCGGAGATAGGATTTCTCATGTAATTTTATAGCTAGAGTTGAAAGGAAAAATAATTATAAACTTAAACTTAAAACTTTAAAACTTTAAAACTTTTATAACTTATAAATCAACTTTCAATTTAAACGGAAATACGTTTGCGCGTGAGATTTGTCTCTTATCTTTTTCAGTATCAATCGAGCAGTGGAGGAGTAAACACTTCCAAAGAGAGTACTTCCTCGATCGTACAAAAACTCACCAGGCTTTGGCACAGTACCAAAATGTGTTGTTGTATATTGTATATTGTCTTTAAGTTAAATTTGTTTTAAATTTAATAATTAAAATTTAATTTTAAGAATTAAATATAGGGGCCAACACTGTCCTAGGACGGGTTTGATTCGCTAGTTACTAATAAAATTAACCTGCAAAGTAAAGGATTGTCACCACGAAATTGCCAGAGTTAATTGAATTACAATTATTACCAGTCTATGTAAATAGATGCAGAGTATGCTTATAGAGAACGTTAATTTAAACACGTTGGCTGCAACAGTTGTTAGGAAATAGAAATCACCCTTCTGCTACTGATTTCTGTGGAACACATTTACAGTTCGTTTTCACCTTTGTTATGTTATGTTTCGTACCATTCACATTTCATTCTTGTAGCGCGTTGTTAGTTTATCATGAAGCAAATTTTGTTTTTACTACTTGCATTCCTACTAACTAATTTTTATTTTGTCTTGAGTATTCGCACAAATTTACCACTCTTGACCAACAGTAGCCAACATGAAAACCGTGATAGCAATATGGGTGACAAGAAAGGAATACCCATCAGCAAACATTCTGGTGTTAGAGCTTCTCTCTTTCCCAATGTACCACCGTACATCAAATTTGTGCTGTACAACGAAACGGTGCAACCATGGCCGAAAGAAGTGAAGGAACACTTAACATGGACATTTGAACGCTTACAATCTAGGTTTTACAAACGAACAGTTAAATCATCGGGTAACCGTTAAAGTCTACACAACGTAAATATATCGCAACTTGCTTTACTTTACTAAACACTAAAAATCACTAAAATACACTAAATCTAAAGGGTTCCGTATAACTGCGGCTGAGGGCAATTACCGATGCGTATTTAAAAATCGTGACCATAATTACTACAAGAAGACCAAACCGCACGTTAAGCTTGACAAAATACCAGGTAGGAATGTTGTTGTATACAAATATATATAATACAATAACTTGTATATAATGCTAAAGCTCTAAACCATTAGGTGCCACACAACTGTCAAATAAAGCAGCACTCTGGAAAAACTTACGTGTTTCAATACAAAGACACGGAACTGAAGTGTACGGCTTTGCCCCAACAACTTTCGCACTACCTCAAGAACGCGAGGCGTTCAAGTCTGTGTGGAACTCGAGGAATTGTAGCGAAAGTACATGCATGTGGATTTCTAAGCCGGTTAATGCTTGAGCACTACAAAGCTAACGTTTTTTTAAAACAACTATCAAATCAGTAAAACTGTAAGTTACTTTTTAGCCAAACATGGAAGCGGGAATTGGAATCAAGGTGATTACTGATCCGGAAGACGTTTTATCAATAAGAAAACCTACAATATTACAAGAGTACATCAAGCCTTTTCTCATTACTGGTAGAAAATTTGACTTGCGGATTTTTGTACTCATTACAAATTTCAATCCACTTAGGTAATTATAAGTATGATTTACAAGATATACGTAAACATTTAAACGTATACCGTGCGTTTCAAAACGCATTATACGTTTCAAGCAAAGCAACTTATTTATAGTGGATCTTGTTGACTTTAAAACTTTGACTGAACTTTAAAAGTTTTTAATGATTAATAATTGGAAAAAAAACATTTTTTTTATTATTTAAACTTTGAGTTAGTATTTTGTTGATGCGGAAATCAATAATACACAATACATTAATATACAATCATATACAAATCTTTTTTAAACAAACTTTCAAACTGTTTATCTTAGGAACGTATTGTTTACGTATATAATACTAGGTTATTCAGATTTAAACCTATGTTTTTAGGGTATATCTGTACAATGACGGCTACGTTCGCTTTGCGTCGATGAAGTTCTCTAACGATAGTAAATACACCAATGAACGGACTATGCACTTGACCAACCGTGGTGTTAATAAGGGCAGTCAAAACTACGTTAAAAATAATGGTAAATCGGAGACCATTGGAAGCCAGTTGTACGTTGTGTAATTTTGAAAATTAGCAACAGTTTTTTTCATGTTCGGCATGCATAATTCTGACAGTAATGCATTTACAGGTCTCTAAGTGCCTTATGGACCTATCTTGAACGTGAGGGGATAGCTACGAAACCCCTAAAGTCACAAATTGAAGATATAATTATCAAAACTGTGGCGTCAGGCGATGTCGCTGTCCTAAAAAAGGCAGCAGTTGAGCACAATAGATACATGTCGTACAATTTATTTGGCTTTGACATTGGTTTGGATCAAAATGCAAAACCGTGGCTTTACGAAACAAACTCATCTCCAGGTTAAAAACGATATTAATATATATTACAATACATATATGTGATATACATTACAAGTTTCATACAGTCATTTAATTTGTTTCATACATTATTTTACTGGCCATGAGGTAATGGGCCAGTAAAATTAGGTTTTAAAATTTAAAACTCAAATTTTCTGTTATCTAATCGCTAAAGCCTAATTTTGTTACATGAATTTTGTTTCGGTTAAGCAATGTGTAATATGGCTACATTTAGGTGTGTATAAATAGCATTGCTAGACTTAATATTAGCTCTAATGCACTAGGAACGGGGGCTGACTCTAGATTCCTGTTGTCTTTGAAGAGTCAAATTTTAACAGAAACACTGAACATTGCGGGATTCCACTTTCCTCCAAATTTGACCGATTCGGCACAAGTAATATGTCATTTTTAAAATTAATTTTCATAATAAGTTTCGTTTCTAAATTTTACATTTAAAACAAATCAAACACATACAAGTTATTGTAATTATGTTTGAATTAGGAAGCAGTGCGGAAACGAATTCAAAGTGAGATGCCATTAAGTGCAGTAACATTTGACTCAAGGTTTTATAATGGTAGCATATGCGCTGAGTCTCGCGAAAAACAAAAATATTTCGGAAAGTGGAAGGACAGTTCTAGTGTAAGGAAGACTAAAACAAAATTTCAATCTAAAATTAAAATTCTAATGAAAATTTAAACTATTCTAAATTTGATGGCAGTTTGTAGATAAAATTCTAGTGAATTTGACGCCCAGCGATTTAAGAGAGCTAATGACGGCTGAGGATGAGCTTTCGCAGGTATCAAGCATTGGTGTCAACTGTAAATTAAGCTTAAATCGAAATATCTTATATTATCCCTTTTTAGTGCCGCAATTTTGGAAGGATCTTCCCCTCGTCTTCGAGCCATCGTTATTTGCAATATTTTCGGAAGCAACGATACTATAACTCGCTACTTGCTGCGTGGGAAATGAAATACGGCAAAAAACGGGATGTTGGAATTAATAGATTACGGAAAGCCTGTACGCTAGGGATTCATCTAGACTAATGATATAATTTAGTTGTTTCAACTTGGTTAAATTCCCAAAAGTAACCAGGAGACTAAAGTAATAATTACATAAATTTACATTTAAATAAATTACTATTTGATTTATTGTAAATGTCCATTATTAGCCCGGGCTTTTAATAAAATATAGGAGCCACAATCCCGGTTTGAATTTGAGGCCCGAATTATATTTAAATTCAATTGGCAAATAAAACATATTTAGAAGTTTTCTATTATTATTTAATCGACTTATTTATTTGTCGATTTATCGACTATTATTTAAAATTGTGATTCCAGAATATTCCAGTACCAATCGCTTGTTTTACCTGTGACTATTTAAAATTAGTAAAATTCCTTTAATACCGTAAGTCTGGATATACAACGCTTTCTTCAAAGCGTCTACTTATCATAATAATTGCAGTAAAACGTGTTTTCCTGTTCTTTCTTTAAAAAATTAGCCAATCTTGATGCTATATAGTATATGTTCAGGAATTTTAAAAAACATCAATGAATATGTATCAAAAAAGGCAATATTTGAAAAAATATACGCTACAAAGTACGCTACAAATAAACTCAACAATAGTTTTATGTAAAAATTTGATCTTTTATCCCCCGATTTCTTCGAATTATTCAAAAAAAAATGCTTACCTTGACCTTACCGTCATTTTGAAACGGTTCAAATTGGAAACGGAAACGAAACGGAAACGGATTTTCGTTTCGTTTTTAGAAAATTTGGAAACGCAACCGGAAACGAGACGTACAAATTCCTAATTCCATGCAATAGTTTAAAAAAAAAGATCTTGAAAAAGCTCCGAAGGAAGCTCTGAAACATAATTCCGAAAATGAAATTTCCAAAACAATACTTTACAAAACCATAAACGTAAGATGATTTAATTGTTATAAGTTTGCGTTTTCCAATGTGAGCACAATCAGCAATTTTAACATATTAATGCTTGTCCATAGTATATTCACTTGAAAATTTCTTTAAAACCAAAACATACAAAAAGCAAGCAGTAATTAATTATTTAAATTTGTAATTGAAGTATAAAATTGGTCGTTTTTTTTTCTTTTTTTTGAATTTTTTTTCGGAACTATTACTCGTTCGAAACTATTTTTTGGAACTATTTTTTCAGAGCTTTTTTATCGGAACTATGTCTTGGGACTTTTTTTCCAGAGCTTTTTTACAAAACTTCATTTTTTTGAAACTATTACCAGCACTCAGCAAAACGGCAGGATCATAAATTTTTAGTTTATTTAGTTTGCACGAATCAGTAATTAGTAACTTTAATTTCTTTATCTGATGGCCGTAAATTGTCGTGTTTGATTATTTTTTGTACATCAAGTAGCCGTGCTGCTTTGGCGTAGCATTCGTATAGAATTTGCTTTTGATGCTATGATTTCCTAAATTCTCCTAGTTTATACTTCACCAAAGTCAAGAATATAGTATAATTATTATATGATGATGATATAATTTTTGACATTCTTATATTGTATTCAAGATTTTTATAAAAAAAACAAGCTTTGATAATAAAAATGAAACAGAGTTTGCTCAAGATTATTGAACCCTTCTCTGTATAGGACAGTCAACTAGGTACTAAACTCAGACTCAATTAATTATGTTAATCAGATAAATGAGCAAAAAAAAAGGACCACATGTGCCGGTGTGTCTTGGACACCTATTGCAAAAAAATTATAGTTTCATAAAACGCTGCGCTGAATCCTAAAATTAATATTCTACAATTCAGTATTCGTTGAAACGAAGGTCAACGCCTAAGGTTTAGGTTTTGTTGAGGGTATATTTCACCAATACAAGTATTTTAGTCTTAGTTTTAGGCAGACTTGGGAATTTTTTTTTACAATGAAGACGCGCTTGTTCTTCTCTCTAGGAGTAGTATTTTACATTTGTATTTCGAACTTACTAACACACATTGTTGCAAAGCAACTGGGTAAAAGAACAATATTCGATTGGTCTCCTGAAGCACTGTAAGCAATGTACAACAAAACAGCTAACTTTATTTCGATTTATGCATTTTTGTAATGTTTGCAGTGGTCACAATGGATCCAAGTTAAAGATTTCAGACAATCAAGACACAAAAACTAATAGAAATTTGGAAGAAATTTATCGAGGCATCAATTCACGAAAATATTCCGGAATTCGAGCTTCACTGTTTCCCAACGTACCCCCATATTATAAATTTGTTAAATACAACGAATCCGTTGAAGTATGGCCCGACGAAGTCAAGGAGCATTTAAGGTGGCAATTTTCAAACAGAAAAAATTTCATCACAACAAAAACTGTTCAAAGTTCTGGTAAAAGCCGAATTGTATAACGTAATCTATAATGCACAAAGCTGCAGTGAATATAATATATGTGTATTATTTTTTTTATCTACCTCAATTGATTTAATTTTTAGGTTTTACTGTTGTCGAAGATAATCCAAATTATATCTGGGAACAGTTCATGAGAGGAAAAGAATTCTACCACAGAATCAAGCCACATGTCAAAATTAATCAGACACCAGGTAGTAACTATAATTTTTGAACATGATATATCAAATTTAATTATTTAGTTGCATTGTTTGTTTTTTTAATTATTTATGAAATATTAAATTTGGGTTATGTTTTCAATATTTAAAAAAATTAGGCACAAAACAGATAGATAGCAAAGCATTACTTTGGCTTAACCTACGAGCTTCCATTTTTAAACATGGGCGAAGAGCTTACAATTTTATTCCAAAGACTTTTATGCTCCCCAACGACTTAAAAGCTCTACAAGCTGCGATGAGGTCAAAAAGTTGCGGCACTGTGAAATGCATGTGGGTTTCAAAACCGGTACATTTTAAAATTATTATTATTTATTATGCTACAGCAAACTTATATTTTATCATTATATTAAATAATATTTTATAAAAACATACTAATCACATGTTTTGCAAGCTTTAAAATTTTTTACTTGCAACATAGCCAAATAAAGCCGATGGGAAAGGCATAGAGGTGATTACAAGTAAGAAACAGCTTCCGGTGGGAAATAGTGTAACAATAGTTCAAGAGTACATCAAACCATTAATTGTCAATGATCGGAAATTTGATCTCCGTTTATACGTCTTTGTCACAAATTTCCGTCCTTTGAGGTAAGTTTTTTTGAGGTAATCAGTAATAAAGTACTATGGTAAATTTGTTGCACACGTATCACTTGCTGTATCTAGAGCTTACTTTTACAAAGACGGTTACGTTCGATTTGCCGCTACAAAGTACACTAATGACACGAGAAATGCGAGCTCGCTTACGATGCACTTAACAAATAGAGCAGTGAATAAGAAAAGCAAGGACTTCGTTAAAAACGATGATCCATCAGGAGCTTCGGGAAATCAGTGGTAACATGCTACTATTTAATATTAATATTTAATTATCACACTAATCCTGCCTTGCGCCAAAAATTCTACAACCTTCTTAACCATATAACATCATTTTACTCAACAATTTATACCTAGTGTTTAGTGTTCCTATTAGGTTATATTTTTGATAAGTGCAAATTATAGTATAGTTTAACGAGTTGTAGTTTGTACAAGATTTTTTTTTCCAATAGGTCTGTTCAAACATTGTGGCGACATCTTGAGTCACGTGGTATACAAACCGAGCCAATAATAGGACAAATTGAAGACTTGATTATTAAAACTTTGGCATCAGCAGAGGGTTCAGTGGCGAAATTTTCTTCGTTAGTACCAAACCGCTACACGTCTTACCAACTCTATGGTTTTGACGTAGGCTTAGATGAGAACCTCAAGCCTTGGCTATTCGAAGTAAATTTCTCTCCCGGTTAGTTGCATATGTTTAATTTTTTATATAACACTGATTAAAAAGTATAATGTTGAATTAAACACATTACTTATTTAATTAATACATAATTGCTTTGGCTATGTTTGAATTTGGCGAGAGATAAGCTGTCATATTTGGAAATTTGTTCAATATTATACGCGTATTTTTGGGTTAAAAGGAATGGGAGTTGGTTCTGGATTTCTGTTAGCATTAAAAAGCAAGCTGGTCACTGAATACCTCAATATCGCTGGATACCATTTTCCACCAAACTTGACAGAACCGGGAATTGTAAGAAACAATCAAATGTTCTCCTAAAATCGAACAATTTTTAAACAAATTTCCTTGAAAATAGACGATCTTGCAACAGCGCCTTGACCTCAAATTGCCAACAAACTTGACAACGTTTAACCCGAAACTATACAGTAGAAGTAAAAGTATGGATGCACGCAAAAAGCAAAAGGAATTTTCAGGAGAGTTTAGTCGAAGTGTAAGTTCGTTGAGATAATTACCGTTGTTACCCAGCTAGTGAAATAAGGATTGTAGGCGATTTAATAAAAACTTAAATTTTTAGAAAGGAGGAAGGTGATATTTAAAAACTAGAAATAATTGAAAACAAAATTCACTTTTTCTTAAATTCGTGTTTAGTGTTTAACATCTAAACTCTAAAAATATTTGTTTTTTTTTTCAAAGTAATCAAACGGGAAAATATTATTACCACATGTTTTTTGACACACAAAATTAACAATATTTACCAGTCCAACGTTGAAGAAAAATAAAATGAGCTATACTGTTAACGTTTATTTGAATTTTAGTACTTGCCCGATATATTAAAAAAGTTGACTCCTGATGACCTACGGGAGTTAATCACAGCAGAGGATGAACTCACTCAGGTACTATTACAGAATTAGCTTTAGGATTAATATAACTAAACAATCACTACTACTGAATAACATTTTATTATGTTTCAGTGTGACGGGTTTCAGCGTATTTTTCCTTCACCAAAGAGCCACCACTACTTGAAGTATTTTTCTGAACCACGATACTACAATTTCCTTCTCAGTGCCTGGGAAGTTAAATACGGAAAAGACAGAGTAGCTGGAATTAATAGACTCAAAGGAGCTTGTGAGGCAGAGCTCCACTTATTGAAATGAATTAGAAAACCTAGAAAGTAGAGTTTTACATGAAATTACATAAACAAAACTTATTTACTACTTGAGAGTTCTCAATAGAATCTTATTAATTAATTAATTGATATTTTTCAATCAATCAATCAATCGTTTATTTGACATTCGGCGTAAGCCATAATCAACATATTAATTGATATGTTTGAATTTGGTATTTCGCTATATTATTGCTTCATTAACTTATCTTTAGAATTGCAGAACGTCATGGCACTGCTGCGTTTAAAAAGTTACAGCAAAATAAATGTCTAATGACTGACTCCTATTGCGGGGTCATTTGTTAGAGCTCAGAATTTTACGGTTCGGCTTTATAGTAAATTTGTAATTCTGCACCTTACTAGCGTTAGACAGAGAACTAATTTAAATTTGGAAGTTTTATATGATACGGTTAAGAACTTTTGAAAATTGGCAGTTGGCTTCGAGTTATAATTTGAAATGTTTTTAGGATTTTTTTTGGTTGACACAAAGTAGCGGAATTCAAGTAGCCATATTCTCAGGAATTGATTTATAAACATGGCACCTGCATACTCTAAATTAAGTTTATTATGGCACATATTTTTTATCGATCAAAATTATAATCAGAAATTATCTAACATTATCTAATCCCATTAAATTTTGAATTTATTAATTTGTTCTTTCGCTTTGGTGCAATATCGTGCCATCGGAAAGTTAAAAGGACAATTTGAGTTTTAGTTTTAAAATTGTGATGCTCAGATGCAAACAAATTTTTGTTTTGCTTTTGAAAGAGTCACAGTTATAACATCTGTTATAAAACCCTATCTGTATAACTCTTCTCTTCCACTGCATTGTGACTATGCTCAATTGAGTTCGAGAGTTCAGAGTCTCCATATGATCTTCTCCAAACACTTAACTTAGAGTTTAATTTACACTAATTCCACTTATAATTAAGCAACTTCTTGCATAATTCCACACAAAATGACCTCAATCATTAAGCCCCTTATTCGTACTCTTCGTCCACTTGCGTCAAATACTGCAGCTCCACTCTTATATAGTCAAACAAAAGGAACACGAAATTTTGCTTCAAAAATGGTAACTATTCCTTGTTTTTCATACAATTTTTGATTAACTCTAATAATTTATTTTTCTTTATTTTCAATGATTTCGCCTAACATTGTTTACGCAATGATATTGTAATAGTTGTAATCATTTTTTCAACACATGTCTAAGGCTGTTGAAGTGTAATTCAAAATAAAAACTAACACAATTTTAGAAACTTGCGTCTTTCAAAGACTTTCAAGTCTTTCAAACTCATGAAAATAATTCATGAATTAAAATTATTGTTATAATAGTAAATATGCAAATAATGAATGCAAATCTAAAAAATGTAATAAAAATCACGTAGAATATACTATATCAATCTGATACTTTATATGTTTCTTAAATTTTAAATTATTTTTGCTAAGTTGCACTTGATTTTCGAATGACGTAAAACCCTACCGGTTTTGTGGATATTTGCATTTAGACTTTTAACTTAATCAGGTAGAAAATTAAGCAAAAGTAAAAATAACTCGTTCACATTGAGCACCTTATTTATAACATATGATTTTTAGGTTGATTGTGTTTCAGGCAGAGAAGTACAAGCTCAAATATTTTGGATTCAGGGCCCTTGGAGAGCCTATACGGTGGCAATTCGTCGTTGCTGGGGTTCCATTTGAAGATGAACGATTTCCAAGAGAGAGTTGGGGTGACGAGGAAAAGCAGTGTAACAGTTTTTTATAATTCTGATAAAATTTTTACAATTTGAATAAAATTTGGAATGTTTTTGAATATTAGAGTTTCCTTTCTAAAAAAAACGAAGTTTTTGATGAAACTATTTTCAAATTTTAGCTTTCGGATTTGGGAGGCTACCTATTTTGGAGGTAAATGGTGAAGTTCAAATGACGCAGTCTTGCGCTATTAGTCGTTACTTGGCAACTGAATTTGGACAGTTACCAGACACACCACTTCTCAGGGCACGGGCGGATGAGCTAGTCGATACTTTGCAAGATCTCCGCCTCTGTAAGACCTTAATCAAAATTACTTATTCCAACAATTGTCCCAAGGTTAAAAATAAAATTTTTTATTTTTACTGATTTTTGTGTATATATTTATTTTTGTCTTGTTTCTAGGCTGGCGGCCTTGGTTACGAGAATTTGATTTAGAAAAGAAGGCAATCTTAGAGCAAGAGCTGCTAAACGTTCATTTTCCGTTCTACATTCCTCGACTCGAAGCGTTCATTGCTCAACATGGGAAGAATGGATATGCAATTGGTGATAAGCTGTCTTGGGCCGACTTTTACTTGGCCAATTTCTCACAGATTTTTACGGATAATCAAGGCATGCAAATTTTGGAGAAAGCGCCAAAACTTAAGGCTCATATGTACAGAATTTTGGAAATTCCGGCCATAAAACTTTGGGTGCAGAACAGGCCAAAATCAGTTGCGTGATTATATTTTCGTTAAAATAAAGTCCACATTGAACTGGCAAACATACTCAAGTCAACAATTTACTGCTCTTATAGCGTTCGTGATTATACTAATATATGCGTACATAAGGCTCAAGTATGCGTTCAGAATTTTATATTTTAACCTGGAATCATTTAATTTCAATCTTCTATTAACTTCTATGGCAACTGCTTGTTTGCATGCGTGCGCAAGTGACATAATGTTGTATTTTGAAATCTGCACTTTGCACATGCGCACACCAGGATAGCGGCCAATTACTTTTAAAAAAGTTATTTTGATTGGTGCAAATGGGCTCGTTATGTTAGTTTTATTTTTTTTTCAAAAGTTTGTATTTGTATATATGAACGCACTTTGACTTAATTTGAAAAGTAAGTTCTTTAACAAATTTAAATTGATGACGTACGTTTTTTTTTTCTGAAGTGTTTGTTTATTAATTGGTTCCGTTAGGGAAGTGGGATTGTAAGTGGTACATGAGATGAGGCCTCTTTATTAAAAATGACAGGATACAAAGAGTCCCATGAAGGCCAAAAGTGACGAAAATTGAGCCAAGGAGGATAGAAAGAAATGGGTCCTTAACTGTAAAAATTCAATGAGCCACAACAACGTGTTGATTTCCCCCTTCAACTTCCCTCAACTTATTTCATACTCCATAACTTCTTCTACAGTCTCCTTTTACGGTAGGCAAAAAAACGTTCTTCTTGGGAGTTGCAATGATGCAAACTTTTCATGTTTTTTCGTCAAATAAGGCACACTGCCGCATTCATGGCGTCCAACGCCAAAAAAGTTGAACTTAGATTTACTAGTAAATAAGGCTTCAGAAACGATTAGCTAGCGATAAACTAATTCAGAAATTTATTGTTATGAATTCATTTTTTGCAAGCATATATAGCAAGTCAGCATTTTTATTTTCTTGCATAAAATTCTAGAATATCCTGTTCATATCCTTGCGTATTTGTCTGTTATTTGATAGTTCAGGTATGTACTTCAAGACAAAATTTCAAAATTTGAAATGAATCCTAAATTTTGAATTCAAAGCAATTTTTTGATAATTGGCCTCCTGGCCACATTTTAATTACTTTGGCCGATAGCCAAGAAAGTCGAAGTAAAATGAATGGAGCTAAAGGACACTTTTTGGCACCTAAAGGGCATATCGAATGGCTTGTTTTCTCTGCTAATAAACGTCCAATTGTAATTTGTCAATTTCAGTTTATACTAAAATTTCTCTTGTTTTTAGTACTTAAAATTTCTTCACTTAATGCTACTTGACGTTTGATAAATTTGATGAAATATTGTATTACGATTTTTTAACTTTTTTGACAGTACCTCTAAAAATCGACTGTACAAGAATTTATTTTCTGATCCAATTAAAAAAAACTCTATCAATTTTCTTACGATTAGTCTCTTAATTAAAATTAGATTGGGTACTTAAATTTCTCTTATAAAACCTCTTCAAGCTAATTTGCTGTAGTATAATTGCAACAAAGTTTTCCGAATTGGAGTGAAACTTTCCTACAAGGGTAGTTAAAAATTTGAGCCTGAGACCTGAGAGTCGAGGCTTAAGCCTCCCAGCTCAACATTTCTATGCTCTGCATTTCCCATGTTGTAACATATGCACAACCCTTCTGCCTCACTTTACCCCACTTCCATGTCAAATGGTTGGATCTAATCAACTGTGAGAGAGTTTCTCATCTTGTCTTCTTCTTCCCTCACTGCAGAAATTTCCAATAGAAAGGATGGGTGCCTGTCGATTTCTCCCAGGAATTTCTAGACCTTGAATAATTAACCCTTTGTTCCCTCAACTTTCGCAAGAAGTTTTTGCTTCCTTCTGCGGCAAAATTAGACAGAATTTTTAGACAAGAAAACAGTTATTTCTATGCAGTTCAACTTTAGTTTAGAGTTTAGAATTTAAAAATGGTGGGCACTTTCCGTGTTTTCCTGTTACTCTATGCCTATGTTTGGTGTTTGTGTGTCACTAGTTCGGATGCGCTATCGATTCGCGAGCTTCCTATCCTTCCGGTATGCTGCAATTATCAGAAACAGTTCTCCGAAGAGTTTAGTAATTGTACTACAAAACCTCCCAATGATCTACTCACTTTTGACGAACAACTTAATGTTCCTCCACATCTAATTTCCGATGGATATAAGAATAGGTCGAGTCTTCAAAATTACAAATTTAGGTAAGCAATTCTTGTTTACGTGGGTAAAAATCAATTTTTGGATTAGTGAATTACACTCAATTTTGTCAATTATGTTTTCAATGTTTGTTCTCTTAGTTCAAAATTTTCTGTATTGCATTTACATTTTTTTCGTCTAAAAATTCTGCAATTTATAGTAAGATATTTGTCTTACTATAAATTTGAATTTGAAAACGCACACGCGCTAGTTTCAAAACTTTTTTTTATGCAATAAACGTTTAAAAATTTAAGCGTAGTATGTTGTGTTTTGTGTATGGAATTTTATAATAAAGATGCGGTAACGTGACGTCAATAAAAAAGAAAGCTAAAAACGTCAGAATGCCGTTCTTCAAGTCACAGACAACTTCTTCATTGTTTTCACATTAAAAAACGACTTCTTGTGTTGATGTTTTAACTTGACCTTACATAAGACACAACTGGTTGTTAGGGAATTGATGAGTCCCTTTATTTTATTCGACAGTCTTTCGGTTTACTTAAAACATTCGACTAATTATGGTTAAATACTTACAAAAACCTATGCTTTGATCTTGTGCTAAATACTAAGTATTTGAAGTAAGAAATAATTAATTTGTATACTATATTATATATATTTTAAAAGTTAATTTTATACTTCAGATTAAAGAAAGATACTCCCGTGTGTCCAGATGGGAGTTTCACAATGTCATTCGAATTGAACGAGCCAAATATACATGACTCAACATTCTTCATTACACCAAATAGCCATCTCCAACTCACACTTGACTATTACTCACCTAAAGAGTACTGCATCGATGCGTAAGTGCCATTGGATTCTAATAATGCATTTTATCATAAGTCGAGCACTAGGTCAAATTATTTTAATCACAAAAACGTAATTGGGGTTGAACTTGAAAATGGAAATTTTTCGAATAGTTGTCATTTTACATATATTGTTTAGAATGCACAATGCCGGGGCTCTTTTACACAATGACCGGTTTCAAGTTGTCAACCTAAACTTTTTTTTGCAACCAAACATCAAAACTAAAATTTTGCAGAAAATAGTCAGTTACGTTGTTAATTGCCGGTAAAAATTTAACATGATGCTTTTGCACCGTTAACTTTTCAAAACTTAGGATGGATGGTAATCGAGTTACATTAGCCATTTGCAAGCCAACGTGCGGCGAGGGACGCCCTTGTATTCCTAAGTGTTGTGACCTAGGTCAAGCTTGGAACTTTGCAGACTCAGATGTGCCACACTGTGGCGACCTACCGATTGGTACGGAGTGGCAACCGCCATTTCATTCAGATCGATTCAACAAAGTTTCGAGGGAAAGACAAGCGGCACTGATACCTCATTATGTGCTACATCACCCCGCCAATGGATTCTGCGACTATGGCCATCCAATCATATTCTCATTAAGCGCACTGCAAAATCACGGTTTCCATGCTATTGTGTAAGTTTTAACTAATCGTACGGCTGGTGCGACCGATAATTTCATGCAACGTAGATTCAAACTACATAATATACAATAAAATTATTTCACACCGAAAGCAATAAAACTCATTTATTGAACACTTTTTTTTTTTTTTGTAAAATTTCAAATTAACACATAAGGGAGTATGATAATACTAATAGTTAGTCATGGTATCAAAAACTTATTTTCGGTTTAGTTATAACACAACTGCCACTTAAATTTATCATTAACAAGAACTTTATTTAGTGTTATGTAATTGTTTAATTATATTGCTTTCCAAATGGTTCAGACAACGTTTGTTTTTTAAAAGGCTCACACCAGTTTTATTGGAGTGGTTTATGTAAATTGTAAGTTTGTAAACATTTCGTTGCAATTATTTATACTCTACACAATGAAATTATTTTAATTTCAAATTAAGTCAATACTACCAGTTACATTTCTGAAATGTAAGAATGTTAAATTTCCCCAAATTTTCAAGTTTACCTATCGATTATTATTTAATTTATTTAATTATTTAATTTACGATTGTGCGTCGCTGGCCATAAGAAACCAATAATTAAATAATTTTTCAAGTGGAGCGTTGACAAATTCAGAAAAAACGAATCGACATCCTAAGTCAAAAAATTTTAACACCTCGACATTTACACATAATTTTAAAAATTTTAACATTTAACATTTATTCATAATTTTAAGTTTAATTTTACCTAACTTCATTTTTTGGAGCCTCTGAGATCAGGCTGTAACCCTAGATACCCCCTAACACAAATTACAACATCATGGTATCAACCTTAGCTACCCAACCATGAACCAAGCAATCTACGACTTGTTGACGATAGCCTTGCTAAATGTCAAATAAACGAATGAATGAATATGTACATTACGACAAACATTTTCAAATATATTATTATCTGTGTATAATCTATTTGTGCACATAACACATATTTGAACACAAGCGCAAATATATTGTTTAAGTGTGTATTTTGTTGTATGCAGGATACTAGAAGATGGTTCCGTTGTGGCACGAGCTCGTCGGCGACAATGGGTTAGCTTACCCCGTGGCGACTACTGCCTTGACACAATACGTAACCCTTTTCAGAGCACTCAAACCATCGAAGCAGATCCAGAAACTATAATTTTCTATTGCCACAAAGAAGTAGAAACTTCTGAAGTAAGTCAAAGTTGTAAATTTGATTATTATGTAATTCAATCCATGTTAAAACTTTTATATTTGTTCCAGGGGCTAATTTCTAAAGTATATGGAACTTCGATGATAATTGCTTCCTTCTTTCTAATTTTTACCCTAATTGTATTTGGGCTTCTTTGGGATAAATACAAGGGAAACGTGCAGCGCTGGACAATTTGCTGCTATGTTGCCGCACTGCTCCTAATGTACACATTCTTCATACTATCATACTTCTCACCAGAATTTGATTCGGAAGTTAGCACAAACGCAGGAATGTGTCGTTTCATCGGAATTGGAATGCACTTCACCTTTCTCATGAACTTTTGCTTTCTGTCGTGCATCAACTTTGAAATTTGGTGGACTGTGAGGTCGGTTTTTGTCGGAATAGTATCACTTAAAAAACCTATTTTAATCGTCTTTTTTTATTTTTTAGGAGTTTTGCAAAACTGTCAACTTATTTTCAAGGTTTCAAGCGGCTTTACACATATATTGGATTTGCAGTTGGTCTACCACTTACAATCGTCTCCATTGGATTAATACTTGATTCGATTTACGAGTACATATTCTACTACATACACTTAAACTACCTAGACTTAAATTATTTACACAAATTCTGAAATACTAATCTCAAACACAAATGTTTTCATTTGTTAAGTATTTTGCAAGTAACCGGGTTTTTTCATTGTTAGGTTGAACTTCAAGTAATGTTGATGGTTGACAGTGTAATACGGTTAACTTAACGTGTAGAAAAATTTAATTGCCTTTAATCAGATAAAAGTTTTGTATTTTCGGAACAGATTTTAATACTTCTTACTGAGCGGTTAAGATAAGAAAATTAAGCACGTATTTTTGACTTAAGTTTTTAGTCGATGTTTTTGTTGTTACAGATCTGACTTGAACTCTGATGTAATAATCCCGGAATACGGGCGATATAGCTGCAATATTGGTAGCTTTGATGCATTCTGGGTGTACATGTATGGTCCGTTAGGCATACTTCTCGTTGGCAACATTGCATTTTTTGTAACAACGGTTGTTACAATGTGGAGTATTTTGCGAGCAGCAAAATCAAGCTCGGGCGTCACAGTACAGTACAACAAAGAGTCGTAAGCTCAAAATAAAAATTACTTACATTAAAACCCTAATTACTTGTGTTATCGTAAAACATCTACTAAAATACGTGTTATAACACTAGCGTAATTATTGTTTTAATTGTCATGTCATTGTTTACCGTTATTTTGAATGTAATCGTTTTTTTCCATATGTTTTCAAAAGTGATCTTCTGTCGAGGTTTGGAAAGCTGTACATAATACAAGGAGTTCCCTGGATTTTTGAGTTTATATCGTTTGCCTTTCATGGTGACGAATCCAAGTGGTATTGGGTAGGTCCTCAATTAGCAAATTAAGTTAATTAGACTTACTAATCGCACATACTTGAGATTAATGTATGGAACTTTGTAATGTAAATTGTAAATGTAATTTTTCATCTAGATCTTATTCGACCTCATCAACATATTTCAATCCGTCGCGATTTTTATAATTTTTGTATGCAACCTGGAAACGGCATACGACCTACGTGAACGATACCAAATCCTTAGAAGTAATTTTCGATTTTTCGAATTTTCAGTTGAACACAAATTTCGTAGGTGTAAGTTCTTATTTTTGAAAATATTTTGAACAGAGTTACTCACCCCCTTAATTGGCGATCCCAACCGAAGGATTAAGTTTCAGCGAGAAGACGAAGACTCTGGAAAAATATCTACGGTTGAAATTGGGCCGGCACAAGTGAAGGATTCGCTGGAAATGAACTAGAGTTGTGCTTGATATTATTATTTTCAATATTTTGACCAATGTATTTTTTACTGATCATTTCAAATTCGGAAAATCACTCAGATACCAGATTGTTAGCGACATTTTTTGAAATAAAGCTTATTGCTTATGTTTGACCATTTTATTTAAAAAAAAACTATTAGGACTGTAACTGTATTTTAACTGTAAACGTAAATTTGTGCCTACTAGCCAGAAACTATAAAAGTTTAACATAAAGAAAATACAAAAACCAACAAAAAGGCGTGTTTTAAAATGAATTGTTTTTTTTTGTCAATCGTTGCAATCGAATTGCCAATCAAGGTACTATCAATATGCAACTATGCATTTGATATTTGTATGTAGTTTGCTGAAATTAAAGTAAATGCAATTGAAACTTAATGAGAGTTTTAATAGTTTCTTGATGCAATATATTGTGTTAATTATGGCTTAGCATAAGGATTTGCATTTGTGTTTACTTGTCGTACATAACAAGCCGTTGCCAATAAATTATTATAGAATCAAATGCTTATAATTTAAATTAGCGTAAATGTATACTACTAAATGAACTACGCGTGATACAAGTTTTGAGATTTTAAATTCTTTTTCGAAAACAAGGAATCTTGAAATGAAAAAGTTGCCCAAATTAAAAAAAATGTATCAAGGGTATTTGAGTTAAAGCATAAAAGTTAATCATAAGGATAATTAATTTCTAGACTATTTGCTTCGATGCCTAATTATGCATTAAGTTTTGTAATTATATGCAAGTGTTTGCGGTGGCTAATTAGTTTGCTGTCGTAGTCAATTTATATGTGTTAATTATGAATTTAAAGTCTTCCTATCTATGTGGTGCAGGTAATTTTTTTATAAACAATTGCTTAGCTGTTTTATTTTATTTTTTAGTTACTTTTATGGATGGGCACGTTTTGTTTCTGGAAACGAAACGAAGCACGTTTTCGTTTCGTTTCCGTTTCCAATTTTTTTGGAAACGAAACGAAAATCCGTTTCCGTTTCGTTTTCGTTTCCAAATTGGAAACGGCTGTTACCTTTTTGGAGGAAACGGGGAAACGGTAAGGATTTTTTCTTCTTAAAAATGAGGGCAAATCGCCGAAAAAATGGGAAAATTTTACAATTAGCTACACTCTGTGTACACTCCGTGTATTGGTCGTCTGTCCAGCGATCAATAAATTGCAGTGCTCGTGGTTTTTGTGCAAATTCCAGTGGAATGTGACTACAAAGTTGTATTTGGCGACTTGAAATTTTGAGAACACTGGAACTTGGAATTCAGATTTTTGACTTTTTTCCCTTCAGCCAAAGGTTAAGCAGTTTTTGTGTAACTCCCAAGCAAACGAGGTGCATGTATTCGTACGGAATGTCGTTTACAAGGACGATTGGTAGCTTGGTGAGCTCACTTGTTCCAACATGGTGTTCCTCTTGCTCCTGCGAGCGAAACGCAACATCAGTTCTGAGTGGACTGTTTATTTCTGGAAATGTAACCTTGTTTTGAACAAAAGAGCCTTCTTGAGTACATTTCTTGCATCCAAAGTACCCAGTGTGATTTTTAATCGCGGAAATATATACTCGAGCTGGGGCGTCGCACACAATTGCACGCAGTCTCACTTGAATTGCACTGTTATTATGTTCAAGTCCAACTTTCAGCAACTCAACAAAGTTCAGCTATAAACTCCGACAGATACTACTCACTTGATTCTGGTTTTTTGTACCGCAGTAAATGCCTATTGGAAATGGCTTTGAATAAGGTATCAATTTTGTAGAAGCTAAGATTGGCCAGAACTGTTTGTTGGAAGTGTGAGAAATTGGTAAGCCGTTTACACTAATTTGAAAGTCAATTATGCTCACATTCTGGTTACAGGTGCGTAGTGCGTATTTCAAACCAGTTTCCAATCCAAAGTGAACGTATTTTCCGGGTGTCAGTGATCGCACTGGGATGTTGCGAGGAGTGTGCAATAATGCTCTTGCGTCTGAAGGCAAATGCGTTTCAAAATTATGAGACTTTAACAGTTTTAGTAGAGCAGTCAGTGCGTTCAGATTAACTTTGTAGCTTGTGGCCCAAACTGCCAAATCGTGTTTCAGTTTAATTTTTGTAGAATTATGAAGTTCACTTTCACAGCCCACTGAGCTAAAAGATTCAAAATACTCAGGTTGACTTGTGCAAACTTTTGTCAAGTTTGTTGACCTTTTTACTTCGTACTCCGTGTCCGTAGTATAGTTTAATGTTTTGTTATTAAATTTTAAACACTTCCTTTGTGAAACAAAAATTGAGGATAATACACGCTTGTTAACTTTTCTTCTGATAGTCCTACTTAATTTAATTCTCATGGTTTATAAACAATTATAGTTTAATTCAAAAGTCAAAATGTTCAAACAAGGCTCAAGTTCAAAAATCGCTCGTTACAAACAGTTGTCAACGGCCAGAGTACGTTCATATTCGGTATGCAATCGAATGTACCAAAACCATTTTGATGGATTGTTCCAAATGCAGTCCTAATTTTTTAGACTTTAAAGTTTTGCAGAGACCCAAATACGAACGTTCGTGTTTAGTCAGTGGTTACTTGGGTTGGCTACAAATTTTCACTATTGCGTATACTATTTACGTTTGCTTTCTTCCACACACCTTCTGTAAGTCTATAATATCCAAATCACAAAAACTTCTTTAGTTAATTGCTTCTTCAAGATTTTCTTTTCCCTAGCACTGTATCTTTTGTTTCCATAACAAGCAGTGCTCACAAGCGTTGTTTCATCTGCTCACACAAATTGGAACGTAAACGAGGAATCGCCAATAAGCGATTCAGCCTTTAACTCCAGCGTTGTTGCATTCTTGTGATTTAAATTCGTCATGTTTGCATCGCAATTGGCTTGAGTAGTTTTAAACTTACATTTGGAACTATCGTCCACCTCCTTGCACTTACTGATGGATACATAATTCTCATTGCTCTACTTCGTCGCTCCTTGTTTCTTTGAATTGAATGTGAACCAAATTGTTGCATCGCAAAAGTTTTCGTTCCTTTCCTTTGATTTGCCATTAAAGTCCAGGTAAATGAAATTGATACGGAGTCTGCTAACGTATTAAATGTGGCGTGGCTGGGCTAGAAGCGATTTGATTGATGTGGAATTTAACTTTACGTTTTCCACACAACCGCATTTCTTGCACTTGGATCTCATATCAGACGCTTTTAATGGAAATTTTGTTTATCAAAGCTCACCACTGTTGGAATCAAATTGCCAATTAAAAGTACTATTTACGTGTAACTATTCATTTCAAATTTTGAGGTGGTGTGTTGTATTCAACCAGAATTGAAGTGAAGCGGATTGAAAGATGCTAAATATTATGATAATTATTCTGACTTAAGGAAATTAGTGAAATTGGTGGTTATTGTAATTATTTGGCTGATTTGTATACCCCGTATTTTTTATGGCTTCCTTATACATGGATGCACAAGTTATTTCTACGACAGTACGACACATATGGTAATATGATTTAGATATGGTAATATAATTTTTACTTACGTCTGAACAAATAAACAGTAAACATGAATATAACCTCAGAAAAAGTTAAACAAAGATAGATAAATTTGCAAATGCGTTTGTCATTTCTTCAATTTTCCATATGCTTTTTGAACGTCAATAATTTCTGAATTACAAAATCCTAGGTTATTTAACTGCTTCTTCAACATTTCCCTTTCCGTTTTTGTTAATTTTGCCTTGATTGAATTTACTATAGCCTTCGCTTCCGAAACAAGCAGTGACCAAAAGCGTTGTTGCATCTGCCCACACTATCTGGAACGTCCACGACGAATCGCCCATAAGCGATTGAGAGCTTGCCTTTCAATCCAACGTTCTCGTATTTTGGTAACTTCCTTCAAGTGTTGCATTTCGATATCCCTGAGTAGTTCTAAACTTAAAATGGAGCGAAACAGACGTTCTAACGACTAGACAAACACCGCCAACTTCATTTACCATAGTAATTTTTATTTATTTTCTGTTTGTTCGTCCGTCTATCCGTGTTTCGTAATTGCATTTTGAAACTGCAATTGAATTAGAAAACTACAAATGCAATAAAAAACCACAAATGCACTTTAAATGCTAAAGCTCTCATAAATTAGCTTTAATGTATTTAGAAGTTGACGGTGGTAGCCTAGTGGTTGGAGGTTCAGTCTCTCTCCACTAGCCATCATGAGAACGGGGGTTCAAATCCCACGATCAGCCACAAAAATGTCTTTTCTGTTGGTTTTTTCCTTAAAAAAATTACCTTGCCTCTGACCTTGTGTATGCCCGTATCTCCGCGTGAACTAAGCATACTGAGACAGAGGATATGGAAATTACCTGATAAGGTTTCCAAACAGGCAGAATTGAGAAGACTGCCCTCATTTGCATTGAGTCACCTCGGTTATCAGGCAAAAGCTAGTCCGTACCTGATTTCAGCTTGGTGTCCTCCCTTTGTGGACTAAGCCCGTAAAACAACGGAATGCTACGGATAGTCTGTTGTGCCCGCTTGATGACGACATTCGCGCTACTGAACCCCTCCCCTACCATTTCCTTACCCATCTCCTTTACATGTTGACCATCCGCTCTACGGGAATGTCAAATACCGTGCCTTTTCCTTTTTTTAACGTACTTAAGAGGATTCGGAGATTAAAAAGGAGATCTTCTCTGGATTCTGGGAAACTGACCCTCCCCTTGCATTTTGCCGACTCGCAAATGACCCCCTAAACCGAGAAATTGTGATGCCGGAAATATGTTTAAAAATATTAATTATAAAATAAATGCATATTAAATAGAGTAGGTGCAAACACCAAATGCGTTTTGTTGTATAGTTCAGATATCGCGCACTTTCGTGTAAAGAACAACTACATTTTAGATTCTTTGACGTGATTGCCGCTTGACCAATGAAGTGCCAAGTCTAAAGCATTGTCATGATGTGGAAAATTAACCAAACAACAAAATTATTATCAGAATATACAATTAGCATTTGGTTCATTTTTCGGAAGTATTTTTTGAAACTATATTTCGCTCAAAGCTATTGCTCGTTCGGAAAGAATGCTTTCGAATTATTACCTGCTTCCGCATATCATATATCAGCGCATAGGTACACATCATGATCAATACAAAAACCTGGTCACAAAAAGTAAAAATATTTATCTTACCGCACCATTGAGGGATTCACATAATCAAATAAGTCAAACAACGGGTTTGCTTAAAACAAAACCTTGCTTGTATTTATCATTAGCATCTTGCTCTTCATAAAACAATTGCATACAATAGTTGTGTGTCCGGTTCTAGTCCTAAGGAAGCTATTCATGCACTTATCCATCTAACTCAAGTAAAACTTGTTTCAGTTTAAGGTGTATGGGAAAATGAATGTTACGCATACCACCGAGTTGGGTTATCAATAGATACAGGAATTGAAATTACAATTTACGCATTTTGAATTTTTCACTTTCTCAATTTTTCACATGCCTTTTGAGTGTCAATAATTTCAGAATCAACAAATCCTAGGTTATTTAACTGCTTTCTAAGTATTTTCTTTTCCGTTCTAGTTAATTTTGCCTTGGTTGAGCTGATCAGAAAACCACTGTACCGTTCGGTACCAAAACAAGCAGTACCCACCAGCGTTGTTTCATCTGCCCATACAAATTGAAATGTCAACGAAGGATTGTTCATGAGCGATTTAGCGAATGCTTTTAAATCTAGCGTTGTTGTATTATTGTAGTAAGCATTTTCGTCTGGTGTTGACATATCCTTGTAATATGTTTGCTTAGTTTTATACCTACATTTCAAACTATTATTCATTCTCTTGCATTTGGTGGATGACACATAATTGTCTGTTCTCCACTGTGTATCTACATGTTTCTTGGAGTTGAGTCCGAGTGAAATAGTTGCATCGCAGAAGTCCTGGTCACTTTCCATTAGTTTTCCATTAAATCCATAGTAAAGGAAATTGATGTGTAGCTTGTGAACAAAGTGCAGGTGGCGCGGCTGGGCAAGAATGGGTTTGATTGACTTCAAATTTATTTTTTCGTTTCCAACACAACGGCATCTGTTGCAATTCGACCTAAAATCGGACGCCTTTAATGAAAAAAATTGTTCATTATTGCTGAACGTAATCACAATTAAATTCCCAATCAAAATTATTATTGATATATAAATATGCATTTGAAAATTTAAGTTTGTTATTGATGAGTTTAAATGAAATAGTGTAGCACTGATGCCTTCAATCGGGGCTTTGAAAGTTTTCTCTGAAATATTTATAACCTATTAATTATTACTTGGTTTCTTTTACATAATTTTGTGTACAGCAGCGCAGAGCGTAGGATTTACGTTGACACTATTCTCACTTTTTGAATAAATTGAGGTTAGCATAAGAGATAAACAATTATCGTATGCTCGCGAATACTAATTAATAAACTGTACCGTTATTATTGAATAAAAATTTTCTAGTGGGATGTTTTCAAAAAATAATAGTGTAAATAACTGGGACAATTAAATGCTAAACTACTCCCTGGACGTATAATCATGCAATGTCATGTGTATTTGCGCACAAGTGTTTTGAATGACTAATAAGTAACAATAGTATTCAAATGCTTTTACCTGTACGAATAACATGTTTCGTGACTTCAACTTCCGCCTTCACGCAGTACAGCGAACATAATCTGTAGAATACGCTTGCTGTTTCATTAACTAATAAATCTTATAATATGATGCAAACTTATATTTGCTTCAAACTCGTTATTTTAGTCAGAATTAGCAAAACAAGGTAGAATTGTTAAAATTAGGTTAATACTATCTGGCGGAGTTTTCAAATTATTTTGTTGGCTATTTTTGTGTGGTTAGTGCCAACCTACTAAGCCATCACTGTTTAACTCTTTAAATTTGTCCGTGATCTTCCCAGAGCAGCAAGCCTTTGTAATCATGTTTATATACCTATTTTTATGTATTATTGTTATCTGCCAAGCATCTTATTTTTATACTAGTTGGCCGAGTTGTGCTAGTGGTTCGAGCTTCTGCTTCTTTCCACTAGCCAGCCAGAGAACGGAAGTTCAATCTCAACCGGCCACAAAAAGGCTTCACTGTTCGTTTTTTTTCTCCAGAAATTACTTTCCTTCTGACTGTGTTTGATATGATGAATATTCTACATTAGATATTAGGTATGTAAAGTCGGAAGATATGCAAATTACCCGATAGGTTACAGTCTAGTGAGACCTTAGAGGACGACTCTAATTATTTACGTAGAGCCCCTGCGGTTATCAGGCGTAACCTACGAACGTAGCTCACGTGAGGATTTAATGTCCACAAGGAAGTGCCCATGAGCGATTTAGCGAATGACTTTAAATTCAGCGTTGTTGTATTATTGTAGTATACATTTTTAACTAGTTTTGGCGCATCCTTGTATTACGTTTCCCTAGTTTTATACTTACATTTCAAACTAATTATCAATTCACTTGCAGTTAACGGTGGATACATAATTTCAGTTTCCAATAATTTTCAATTAAGTCCAGAGGGAAGGAATTGTAGCTTGTGAACAAAGTGAAGGTGGCGCGGTTGGGCAAGAATCTGTTTGATTGACTTCGGTTTTATCTATTAATTTCCAATGCAATGTCAATTGTTTCAGTTTGACCACAAATGTTTCCGTTAAAAGACGCCTTTAAACAACCATTACGCTCAAACCTCAGACGCGGATACGTTGTCTATTTTGGCTGAACAAAATCACAATCAAGTTCTTGATGAAAAATAGTATTGGTATATAAATATGCATTTGAAATTTACAGCTCGTTATTGGTTACTTTAAATGAATTAATATAATATTTATGTGGGCAATCAGTGCATTTATAACTTTGCTCTGATTTATATATAAATAATATGTTAATTATTATTTGTTGTCTTTTATATAATTTCTACACATCAGCGCAGAGCGGAGGATTTTTATACACTATTATAGCTTATTGAATAATTTGTTAACATACAAAGTTAGCATACGGTATAAACCATTCTTGTTGCAAAGTATATTTTAATTGAGGAACTATTCAGTTATTATTTAATGACAAAACTTGAACGTTGCTTAACAACAGTATTGGTTTATATGCATAAGCAGCTCAACGTCAATGTGAAGGCAATTTTCTAGGGATAAAAGTGTAAATAATTAGAACACTTAAATGCTAGATTTGTATAATCATGGACGTATAATTAAGCATTACTTTTTGTATTTGTGCACAAGTGTTTTGGATGACTATTTAGTATAGAGTCCAATTCATAATAAGTGCATTAACCTGTATTTATTAACATTTTGGTGACTTCAGTTTTCGCCTGCTTTTAGTGCAGTAAATATTTTGTGTAGAATGCGCTTGCTGCTCTATCATCTAACAAGTAATATAACATAATGTGGGCTTATACTTTCCTTGGAATCGTTATTCTTAATGTAGTAAGTATAGTAAGTACAAAAAATGTAAAATGGTTAACGTTTTGAATTTTAATCATGGGACTATGATATTTTAAAAATTTGTTTACAAAAATTTACATGCTTTTAAAGTTTTCTCAAGTCGATTCGGCTCCGGTTAGCTCAACCTATGAAGGCATCACTGATCAGCTCTTTCAAATTGTCCGCGGTATCATCACCGAGCAGCAAGCCTTTGTAACTTACACAAATCTATTACCTTTATTAGCTGTACCTTCTACTTTGTTGATATCTTTTTGTATAATAATCATTTACATAAAAACAAGCGTTTTGCTTAATCAAATTCTGAATTACACAGGAAGCATCAGTTACAGCTCAACTGGACAACATCAAAACATCTCAAAGTCTGCTTGTAAGTTCGCGTATGCCTCACAAAACTGGTTACTCGTCGATAATGCTGAGCTAATTTCTATTCAAAATTCTTTGCACGCGATTGGTCATTGTTAAAAGCATTTGGTACAAAAGCTTTAAAGTATTGTTTGTACAATTAATTATTTATTTCAGGTAGCTCGTATGGGGGAATCGGCAGCACTAAAACAAGCTACTGGGGAATTTTATCCCAAAAAGGTCACGCTGTACCAAGGGTTGTTGCATGGTAAGACGTGTTTGCAATTAATTTGTTGCTTAAATTAGTACCAACATAATACATTAATATTGGATATTATAATTAGGACACGCTTGGGATGTTCAACTTCCCACTAATCCAACTACCTGTGAGAACGTTCCGACTCAAGCACTCAACAAGGTTTCTTCAATAGATACAAATGGAAATTGCATCATTTTGTTCAAGGGACGAAATTGTGCTGGAAGAGGACTTCGATTCTCCGACTATACTTACGGATATGATGACTTTGGAAGAATTAACTTTCATGATCACGTCACTTCTTTTAGATCATGTTAGCATTTTTATTATTAAAAAGCAGTGCTATTGAACATAAATTTTTACTACATACAAGATTTTGTGAAGTAAATTTTTGTCTCAATGAACAGTAAAACAACATGTTTTACTGTCCTAATATACACCATTTTTCTAAGAATTGCGTCATTGTGTTAAATATTTTTTTTAGTAAAAGAGTTAAAACGTGTAAAAGAGTTGGTAAACTTACAATTAGTTAAATAATATGAGTTGGAGAAGGTAAGCCCTCAAACCCTATAAAATTAACAGCGATTATGGAGATTTCCAGTTAACTAACTCATTTAGCATTTAGTAACTTAAAAGAAATAATTAAATTTAAACTTAAGTATTAACTCAAACAGTTTATTTTGAGATGTTTACAATAAGATTCAAAAGGATATGATACAGTTCTGGATATGAGTGTCGTAGTTGGGGTAGAAATTGAGCTAACAACTCTTGCGCTGCTCTTTTAGAACATGTTTAAAACAAGTGTGAGCTTTGCACGGCGTGTTCAGATAGTCATTGACATCAAGCCGTTGCGCAAGAGGGTCCCGACTCCCGAATTCTGCAATTTTGTTTATGTACAACAATAGTTCAAAATGATTGTTTATTCGTTGTTAGTTGTGTGTGCGCTACATACTTTTATAGTAGTAATCTCAATTCATCCAATAATAGGAGAAAAGTTTCAACCAAATTCAAATCTAGAAAGTGTTGAGTTAAATAAACTAAAGTCCGTTATGGAATTAAAGGGACTTCAAGGAACAATAAGTTATCAAAATTTCCCAATTCCGCCAAAGTTCATGATCGAAATGTATCAACAACAGACGAGAGAAGATGCGGATCACGAAGGGAATACGCTCCCCGTTAGATGCATTATAGGTAATCAAAAAATTTCTATAATTGTACTTTTTTTTGTTACGTTTATGTTGCAAAGTAATCATGATAATAATTTATTCACACCCTTATATGCTTTAAATGAACATTTAAATCATATAATAATTCAAGCTAAAGACAAGTATACTTTACTACCTTCTGTATGATTTCATTTCAAGTGTAATTGAACAATTCAAAGTTAAATCCAAAAAATTCTAAATGGAAAATTGAAAGAAAAATTTGTCTTAAACCAGGTTGTATTCTTTCTATAACTGAAAAAAGCTAATTTATGGATAAATAAAAGAATGCGAAATGCTAAAAAAATATATTTACATTATAGGAATTATAAATACAAATATATTTTCAAATTTAGGATGCTTTGTGCAATTGTTCAAGGGATTTTGATTTTTCAAAATTCTAAAATCCCAGTGCGTGCGACAGAAATTTTTTTTTACCTTGGGGAACATTACTGCTTCAGACAAAGTTTCTGGTGAAAGCAGAAGTTTTTCCTCCATTGAAAACTTTGAAAAGCTTTTGAATTGGAGCCATTTTTTGGAGAGAGAAATGAGCTCTTTTGAATTGGACAGTTGATTGGAAGGGAAAGTGACCATTAAAGGGTGAAATGACATCCATTCATGGCTCTAAACTTTCTCCGCCGCTCATGTCCACTTCCTGGAGAAAGTCATCCTGGACAAAATCATTTTGGAAGAAGAAAAGTGTTCCTGGACAAAATTCCTCCACGAATAGCTTCTTAATCCTCCCAAGGGCTCATTATCCAAAATCAATTCAGATCTACTTCCCAACGAGGTTTATCGTCTCCTGAAAGAGAGCCAATACTTGAACCAAATTGAAGGGTCTTAAGCTAATCTCTTCCTTACCTACTGCATCTGACAGCACATTTATCTTATCCACTCATAATGCAATTCCAGGAAAGTAGAAAAATGACAATTTGACAATGAAGCGTCGTCACAAAATAAAAAGCAGGATTTATAATAATTTCAAGTGGTACATTTTGATATTATTTTGTAAAGGTTTTATAGTATAAGTTAATAAACTTGTCAAAAAGTACTTAAATGCTATTTAATATTTAAATGTACTATTTTTTATTGTGTAATTGATTTTGCTTTGATGAAACTTGCAATATAACAATGTTAAGTATGCAATGGGCTCTAAAAATAATTTTATGGGTGTAAACTTCCTTTGTATATTTCACATACTTTTTTATATTTAAATGTACTCCAGTTGAAGAACGGGCTGTTTGACGTTATTGCGTTATATACAAAGCGTGATATTTATTATGCACCTAAAGAGTTACCTAGGAGGGTTCACAATTTAACTGGGGTTGACACATCATCTTTCATTTCCATCTGCAGGGAAAATGAAGCGTGAGGCGTTAACTTTCAATCTGACGTCTTTGTCAGGAGAAAGTTTTTTCCGGGCAGAGATGCATCTTTTTCGAAAGAAGTCTGGACAGGGAAAGTTGCCTCGAATGAAGTTCTTTGTGTCGAGCCCTCGAAGGGCCCCCAATGGAAATGGTGGCGGAAGGAAGATGGGAACGGGTGACAGCTACCCACTTCCGACGGGGCGCGGATGGAAGATAGTTGACGTGACGAACATTATCAGGAGCAGATACCGTGAGTTTCATAACCATTATTGACACGCGTCAGGCAAAATTTTTAATTTAGGAAAGCTTCTTTTTGTTTTAGCTACCAAAATCAGTACCATCGCTTGTGTTTCAAGCAGTTTTTAAGTGACTGCTTTGTTTATCTAGGAAATGTGTTCTAAGTAAGCAACATCAAAAACTCTTTCTTTAGTTTTTGAGGTTGTCTTTGTTTCCAGTTTAAGACAACCTAAACTTTACAAAGTTATTAGTTATTATAGAAATCTAATATGCTTCAAAATCTATAAAGTTCTATTATCAACTTTTCAATATTGTCTAGCTGCATCCTTCATTTTTGATAATGTTGAAATTCACAAACTAAAAAAGTCATAGAAAGTAACAGTTTACATGAGTGTTAATATATTCATATGTACCTATTGACATATTAAGTTGTTTCATTTAAACATATCATAGGAAGCATGTTTTGTTTAATAGGAAAATGGGATACATTCGGCTTTGGGTTAGAAGGATTGATTCCAGAATTTGGAAGCGGTCGTCAAATTTACCATGGCCTACCACTCGATGAGCATATTCGCGTTGCGGTCAAACCATTTTTGGTGTTTTATTCCAAAAATTTGGCAAACGAATCTCAAACAATACAAACTACTGAATTCAAAACCGTAGCGAAGAGCTCGCTACCGGATACTAACACATTGAAAAATTCAGAGTGGAATTCGATTCTGGATAAAGATACAACGATGGAAGGTTACAATCGACAGGAACTTAGGTCAACTTCTCAGCAAACGTTTGTCAAGAGGTCAGTTGTCGACCATGAAATTGATAACAGAATACTCCCGCTACATAGTACAAAACACAGGAGTCGAAAAACTAGTACACGGAATCGATTGAAAAAACCTGCAACGCTTCAATCACTAAACGAAATTGATTATTCAAACTCATTTCAAAGTGAGGAGGTACGTTGAATCAAATCAGTTTAATTTTTGTCAATTTCTGGAGGTCGTATTTTTTGCTGTATGTGCGTTTGGGTTGCACAAAAACTCTCTGCCACTCGCCTCTTCACTCCTCGCCCAGCTGCATTAGATATGGGCATTTTAATTGCACAAAAATACGATATAAATGATGGATAATTAACACATGATGATTGAAATCATGTCTGATTCATTAGTACTTTTGATTATGAATACATATGTCATATATAGAGAGAAAATTGAAATCTATATCAATCTAAACCTGACTATTAAAAATTAGTTGCTTATATTTATTTCAGCCAAACCTAGGCGAGTGCAGTTTGGTAGGAAAGCGTATTCCATTGGCGGAATTTTCGTGGGCCGAAGCAATTTTAGCCCCTGCTTCCGTTCCAGTCAATTACTGCCATGGCTCATGCACAAACGTAAATAAATTGAAAATTTAATTTTTATTTTGTTCACTACTTACATTTGTTAATTTTTGTCTGTATACTTTTCAGGTGGATTTGAATCAGTACTATATGGGTGAAAGCTCTTTACAACATTGTGTAAATGACGAAACACATACCAAAAACAATATTATATAATTGGCGAACAGATACTGTTTAAAAAAAAAACTAGTTGCAATAATACAAAAAAAAACTATGCTAGTTTTTGCTAGCAATGCAGCAAAAGCCTACATTAGGAATTGTCTACTTAGGAAGTGAAACTTACCTAGCGTCTTTTTAAAAACTAGATTGACGATAATTGGAGGCAATTAGACGAGAAGCGGAACTCTATTGTGGGCTGCTGCAGAGCGTCTTCCTTCCGTCGTCTTTCCGTTTTGTACGTCGATTCCTATGAGAGCATTGTTCTGGAGTCTTTTGGGAAAATGAGCATTGGAAGTTGCTCCTGCTCTTAAATGCGTAATAGGTTCCTAATAATAAAGTAATTCCTGTTGTACTTTGTTCCTAATGTTTAGCAGCATCTGCAGTCTAATCCATGCTCCTAAATTATTCTAAAATGTTTCTTAATTTTTAGATGCTTAATAAACATTTTTCGATTTTCAAACTAAATGTTTTGACATGTGTAAATGTATGTATGTAATACGTAATAAAGCATGGACTATTACTACAAAATATATTTGAAGTAAATTCAACTTTTATTTTAGGACACATGTATTGTGCGATTGTACAAAGAATTATCAATTTTTTTCATCGAGTGATTTACTGATTTTGAGAAAATTTTGGTATTTTAGGCACTGAATTCCATTTCGTGCAGCACTTTTCAGTTTCCGATGTCAATGGCCTGTGATTCGGTAAATTGTAATGTTGCCGTAGTTGAAAATTTGATGTAATTGATGTCGGATTTAGCAAAGCTTAGGTCAGACTGCCTAAGGAAAACAAAGGATTTTGTGGAGCATGAATAAATGAGCGTTTCAATTGAAATGGTAGAAGAATGGGAAGGGAAAGTAGATTTGGCGATTTCATTCCTACTTTCTCCGACTCTACTTTCTCCATTGTCCAACTCCTAATTCTACCAAAATGAAGTCCACCACTACTAAATTCCCTTTGTCTTTTCTTGTTTCCCAGATTAAATTCACTCCTTTTGTTTTCCTTGTACCTTAAAAGTGCGTTTTGAAGCACTGGTCCATTATTTGCAGGCCCCACGCAGCCCTCTTTGTTATTCTTCCCTGAGTGGTGGTGGATGGTGGCTCAAATAAAGGAGGAGGGGAGAATTAGGCGGGTAGTTTTTGGGCGGTGAAAGTGGAGCAGTATGCTAAGTAAAGTGCATCTGTTCCTGGCAGCTTCCTTGGAACACGCCCCTTCTCAAGCTGATTCTATTATCTTCGTAGGAATAAAAACCGGAAAATCCTACAACATTTTCTTCCTTGAGCCATTTCAAAACTTCCTGTGTAAATTTCTAAGAGGTAGGATTCAACTGGATTGGACAGAAAAAATGGTTTTACAGTGGGAGAAAGCTCGAGAAAGTATTTCAGGTGCCTTATTGAAAAACTTTTGCCCTTAACTTTCACATCAGCGCATTTGGTTGAGAAGCATTCTTCACGATTGGACGCTTTCTCCAAGATTGTTGACAACGAGAGTAATGGAAATCTTGCCGTTGACAACCTAGTTTAGAGTTCAATTTTATACAGTGAGATTTGAAATTGAAACTTCAGAAACCAAAATGAGTACAGGAATGTGCTGCCATGATTCACGGTTAAATACCTATGGTATTTGATTTCGAGGAGTTGCGCCACATAGTTGTGTTGATATTAATAATTTTCTAAAGCAAAACATCTTTCTCACGCTTTTCGTGAAAAGAATCATTGTCATATACATTTTTTTTCAAATTTAGACAATAATTTACAAGTGATTAAGTTCTTTTTAGGTTCAAATTTACCAAATTTAAATATTATGATGAGATGCCGCATTCTAAAACAAAACAAAATTAAAAAAAAAAAGCATTAAATTTCGTTTCATAGTTTAGGTTAATTAATCAAGGATCTTTTTTTGAAAACGGCGAGTACATTTCATTGATAATATTAACACTACAAACACTATTTGTTGTTTTACTTGAGAGCACTGTTTAATAGTTGATAAAATTATATGTACAATGAAGCAATGGTATTAGTATAAACGCCTGCGTTTATCAGAAAGTTGTCCTTATTACGATTTAAAATAATTTGAGTTTTTTTTTCTCACGGCAGATTTTAATAGTACGATATTAGCAGCATTTGGAAATAATTGATTGTCAGACGACGTCAATTTCAGTTTTATCAGCTAAGAGGCTTGCTGAATGGAACATTTATTTCCTGTTCTGGACGGTTTGGTATGGCAGAGTGGTAGCCAACGGTCTCCCGAAATTCTTCTGAAGTGTAAGTGCTATAAAAATAAATAATAAAATGTCTATAGCTCATCACATCTGTATCTCGCGTTCTGTTCGGTTGAAAAGTATTAGTAGTAAAGTAATTTATCTTGAAATTAACTTAAAGGTGATATAGCAAGTGCTAATAAAATTAATGAACAAAAAACTACTTTGTAATAAATGTGATAAAATTTAAATACTATGGGATTCTTACGCTCTCCTGTTGCGGTGCCTATGCTTCCCTTGGCGAATGTACAGGTAGAGGATGAAGAGAATAATAAGGACAATTAACACGATGAATGCAGACGTAAGAGAGGCTTGTTGAAGCATGGCATTGTATCTTTGACCTGCATCAGGTGAAAATTTAAATTACGGAATACTGTTAACTGTCTTTGAAATTTTACTGTTCAACTTTTTTAAACATGGTGACGAATTCTTACGTAAATATGATTGCTCCAGATTTTTGAATTCACAGCGCTGTCCAACATATCCATCTGGACATCTAGAATAATTTTTTTTTATTAAAATTTAGATCAATTTGTTTGAAATAGTTTCAAAAATTTCTAAACAAAACAGAAACTTTTTAAATCTAGCAAGATCTGTCGCATTATCCAAAATTGCCTTGTGCTCATCTGCCAACTTATACTAGTGAGATTTTTAATGCAATAGTTTTCATATTTTTTATATTCATGAACATAAAAAGGAAGGTTGTGAAACAATGCAATTCACAATTATTGAATTACTAAAAATTAGATTTTTACTATTGGAAAATTTTTGTGATTCTTATTATCCAAGAAATTAGTTAACTAGTTTACCATGTTACAAAACACTTACTCGCAATTATAGATGAGTGAATTTTCAATTCGGATGACGAAACAATTTGAGTTATTGAGACAGTAGAATTTTTTGAACTCTGCTGGACATGGGAAAGTGGTTAGCGTTGGTGCCAAGGTAGTTGACGACATGTTAATACGAAAACTTTAAGACTATGTTTGTAAATAAGTTGGCCAAATATGCTTATACGCAAATGAGTATTTTTGAAACGTAAAATGTGAAATGAACTGTAAAATGTTTAACGTCAGGTAAATGATCGACTTTTCACTTGACTTAAATACAGCGGAAAAAGATCAAAGAGTATCAATCAACAAGGCACTTCCTATTATTCATGTGCCGATTTTCTCGCTAAAAGACGACTGAAATGTATTGGTCTAATTTCCCGTATTGTCACTTGTAGTATTTTTATCTGGCATTCAATTGTCCTTGTATCATTTGAAATTTGTGGTGATATCATTTGAGCCTTCATTTAAATCCGCACTTTAACACTTTTACCTTATCTGCCGGAATTGAGGCCGCCTTTGTTACAAAATCAGGCGGCATAATACTGTAAATAACGCTAATTAACCGCTTGGGGGGACTTTCATCTGACGCTAAGACGCATAATTTTTCACCGTCATTTACTACACAATATTTTACTTTACACCGAAGATGAAAGCATTTTCAAATTGGAAAATTAAACTCTGCATCACATGATTGAGCCTTATATGAAATGCCTTCATAGCACACTTCTCAAGTGTTAACCCACTTATAAAACAGTGACATAACGCACCTGCATTTGTTATCAAATTCTTCAAAAGTAAATTTTTCTTGCGTCAAGTCTAAAAGCGGTTTAATGCACTAAAGCCAAAACTCTAAATTGATTTTGAAGCAATATATTCGGAATTAATGCTTTAAAAGTTGTTCAAAACAAGTCTATTTTTCCCAGAGTTTTTAACAACCATTAAATCATTTAATTATGATTCCAATTACGCAAACTTATTGTTTTAACCTACTCAAAAATATAAAATAAGAAATCAAGGACTGAAACATATTTTTGAACATAATTCCACTTATATTTTTTAAGAATGCTGCCCACATACAGTTTTGCCTAATATGGATGCAGTTTGTTTCAAATGACTAAATTGCAATTTTGGAAATTTAATTGGAAGTGAATTTTTTTGGAAACAAAATGCAAGAAAAAATGTAAAGCATAATTGAATGACATCATTGAAAAAGCATTTAACTTTTACGTAAACAATGAAAAAAAAACGTTTTGTTCTAAAACGGTTTTTTAAACCACATTTTGCATAGGATTTCAGTATTAGTGAATTGCGTTGCCTTAGCAACAATTTGTGCTAAAAAGTTAAATGCTTTTTCCATGATGCCATTCAATTGTAGTTTGGATTTTGTCTGGGTGATTCTGTTGTTTTATGATAAGGAAACTGAGCTTAGTTCTAATCATCTTCTAAAAAGAAAAAAATGCTTAGGAAAGATGCAGTGAATCAGAGTCACGTTTCCATGAGATGAAACAATCTAATTGGACAGTAAAGGTCACCTTTTGACCTTTGCTTGGTCAGATGAAGAAAACCGTCTTATCCTGATGCACTTGACGTTTCTTTAGTCTTAAGTTTATCACTTTTAGAAATTTAAGCCACACAGACGAACGGGACGAATATTTATTCCACGAAACAAAACTTCAAACAATAGCATGGATCAAGGTATTAGATAGCCTTACTCATTAAAATTGCATTCTAGAAGTTAGACTTCAAACTAACTTTTCGGTGTAACGTGAATATTTTATATTCAACTACAAACGTAATGGCCAAACAAGCCCGTTTTTGAACAAGAGAATTCTACCTTTGATTTTTGGGTAATCTTGTACTGGTGTATAGAGCTTGGCTAGTCTTAAGTTCTTTAAATTTTCTTTGCTGCCCTATTTCTCTGTTTCTGAAAAATTATAATGTATTTGTAAAATGGTTTATTTTTTTTAGAGAGGCTGCTACCACAAGATAGCATTGAAACATTTGCTGGTCGAAATGGAAAATGGATTAAGTTGGCCAAAATTCTTGGGGTTGTTTTATTTGTTATAACCGTAATTGTCGGAGGAATTGTGGCTATCGTCGCACACGGTAATTTCCTCCGCAATAGCAAATATTTGCTACTATATATTTTTTTAAGAAAATTTATTTCAACGAACTATTTTATATTGTATCAAGTGTATTGTAATGTGTTTCTATCTGACATATTAGCGGGTGGTCACACCGTGGTTCCTGACAATGCGACAACTACCACGGTGAAGCCGAACACCACGACAGTAGAACCTCCTACGGAGAAACCATCATCGACGGAAGATCCAACGGAGAAAACCACAACGACAGCAGAACCTCCGACGGAAGAACCAACGGAAAAAACCACAACTACAGTAGAACCTCCGACGGAAGAACCAACGGAAAAAACCACAACGACAGTAGAACCTCCGACGGAAGAACCAACGGAAAAAACCACAACAACAGTGGAACCTCCGACAGAAGAACCAACGGAAAAAACTACAACGACAGTAGAACCTCCGACGGAAGAACCAACGGAAAAAACCACAACAACAGTAGATCCTCCGACGGAACAACCAACAGAAAAATCCACAACAACAGTAGAACCTTGGACGGAATGGCCTACGGAAGAACCAACGGAAAAACCCACAACAGTAGAACCTCCGACACAAGGGCCTACGTCTACTGAAGAACCAACTTCTACAGAATATTCCCCTACTGAAAAGACAACGTCCACAGAATTCCCAACAACTGAGAATCAAACATCAACTGTAAACCCACACACGGAAACCCCCAACATTTTAACAGAAGACCCGATAACTGAATTGCTTAAAAGTAGACAGTAATTACCGGTTTCAATGCCATTACATTTCAAACAAAACGCTATAGGTAAACAAGTTGTGACAAAAGTTTTGGTAAATTTTTATTAGCATAACGCCAATATTGCATGTGTTGTGTTGACAAATTTTATTATTCGAAATACTTTGGCTTGCTATATGTTATTTACTCTTTGCAAATTATTTTTTCAATTCTTAAACAGTCAACACAATCAATTTCTCAATTGGACCAAAAATTTACAACTTACGAATTTATTTGGAAAGGATATTGGAATGTTCTCTTAAGGAAAATATTGAAATTTTCTTAGAAGTTTCCAAAACATGCAGACAAATTTATTTCAAATCTAATTTGAAAGAACAAACTTAAAATAAAACTGCAGTGGTAATATGTGTAATGCAAAATTATTGTTATGTTATTGTTGAAAATGTTTACGAGGTGAGGGTTATGAATTTTTCACGGTTTACGGAGGAATTTTTTTGATTGAGATGCGATGTATTCGTTTTAAAATTGGGGTTTAAATTTTAGCTCATTTGCAAAAAAGTCTAGACTACGACAGTATTTTGTTAGATAATATTCTACACGTTTGTGGATGTAAATGCAAATATAAAACTTAATAATGCATTTTGTGTGTCGTTGTTGTGTGTTGGGTAATTTACAATATTTAAAAAAAAAACAAAATTGGTTGCTTAACTTTGAAAATGAACAACCGAAATTTATTTAAATTACACATTTCTTTTAAACCTAATATGTTTGACAAAGTACAGTTTAAAACAAAATAACTTTTGTTTAAAATTTGTAAAAATTATTTTTTTTTTTTGCAAAGCGACTAGTCAGTGGAAAATTTTGTAAATAAGTGATGCATTTTTCCTGTTTCACTTTATCTGGAATTGGAGTTTGATGTCATTAAGTTCAAGTTAATGGGAGACAAAAAACACTCGTCGATTGAGATTACGAAAGCAATTAAAACCGTCTACATTACACAATGTAATGAAAAATGCAATTAATAATTTCTAGTTAAATATTGTTTTCAATAAAATTTTGTAGAATACACATTGGGAGTGCCACAACATGGAAAACAACTTCTCGTTTTTGCCGAATTATTTATGTTGTTAATTGTAGCAAAGATAGCTGCTCTTTCAAATTAATTAAAATTATTTAACTCATTCCTCTATACGGTACCTAAAAAGGTCTCAAATTGGGTTGCTATTTTAAATATTTAAGTAAATGATTTCGGTTGAAAACCCAATTGAATGAAAACTAAAAATATTGCGGAAAACTTACACATTTTTATTTCCCAAGAAATTGAAAAATTTTCAAATTTAAAATTAAATCATGATGCTAGAAGAAGGCTAATTGTAGTATCAACACACTGATTCATTTTTTGAGGCATTGTAGTCGTTTTGTAATAAAAAAATTCTCCCATTTTTTTTTTGAAATATTTTTAAGATATATTTATAATATCATTTGTCGCTGATAGTGCCGCTCTACCTGTCCCAGCTCGCCCCGCCATATGTACTTGAAATTTTGTGATACAACTAAAATGTCTAACGTTTGAGGGTGATTAATACAAACCCAAGTGAAGAAAGTGGCAACAGCGTACAGAAAAAATAGGCAAGAGAATGTAGTTGCTACATTTTCAAAACTGTGCACTCCTGTGAACTTAATAATAGAAAATGTGCAGGTAACGAGCATACTGGGTGCTACCAAATGTTGCCCGATAATGGAAAACCTTGCCATTTGGTTATACGCTTTCCATATCAACCGCCAACTTCGAAAGGTGTTGTAGCCACAGGGAAAGTTTGCAAACTTTGACCAGTGACAACTATGAATTTTTGATCTCAAAGGCTTGTTTCTTGTTTTACTATTTGGCTTGTCAATATATAATGGTAGAATTCATCGTATGCTGTAGTATTTCATAGTCACAAATTTACACAATTTCCTCAAGCCAAAATCTAGCTGCTTGCAGAAGCTGTATGTAAATGAAGCAAAGTAGCAAGGTTGCAAATGCGGACGATGAGGCAATAAAACATTTGTAAACAAAAAAATCCCACAAATGCAACATGCCGCGTGTACGCATATGTAACGCAATGATGCAAAGTAGACGGGTTGTTCATGTTTAATATATAGATGAACACCATTGAAAGAATTTCGAAAGCGTCAAGTACACCAAATAAAGCAATGTATTTAAAGGATCGGTCACCGATCGGGTGTAGCTGGTATTTTTCTGGTTGGAAATAAATCATGCCATAAACCACTTTGTGGCATTACAATTTGATTTGTTCCGCCTACTTTTGATGTATATTTTTTAGTATTTTTTTTTTGAAAATTTTTGCATCTTTTCATAGGCATTTTAGGTTTGTTTCAATCTTCCGTTTCAATTTTCCAAATTTTGTTGCAATTTTTTTGTGCGGAACTGAACAACGAAGTGTTGTATATTTTTGATAATGTTTTTTTATATTGTATGCAAAATTTAGCCAAACATTAGGAATTACTGTGCATCGGCACAGTTGCAAATACAACTTGCTTTAGATTCGAATGTATGCAATACCATCCTACAGAAAATATAGGATAGCAATCACTAACTTTACTATTTTACAAGTTATTAGATATTTAGCATGTAACTAGCTTTTGTGCAATCAATAGTCAAACCAAGTGTGAGGATTCTCAAATTTTGCACTTCTACATCGGATGTACATCCTATTAGATGATAATAAGAATTTACGCAAAATGTTAGCCGTTAATTTATATCTATTGAAAAATACCTAGAGAGAATAATGTCTAAATAATAAATATCCAGTAGAAAATTATTTAGAGAGAACAATATCTAGAACATATAATATCTACAAGAAAAATGAAAAATATCTAGAACCAAAAAATTTGATAATTAAGCAAGGTTACTTACATGCAGTAAATAAATCGTCGCAATCAGTAACCCTCAAACTTGATCTAAGCCCCTAAATTTAGTTGATTGTAGTTATATACATTATATGTTTTAGTGTTTAATTTGCTTTAGACAAAGTTATAAACTCTAGATATGATTCTTTTAGATATCATTCGTTTAGATATTTTTAGTTCTTGATATTATTCACTTTAGATATTTTCTTCTAGATATTTTTCTTTACATATTTTGAAATGGAACCGTGTAAAGCTTACGCGTGAGCTTATCTTCATAATGGATATATGGACTTATGCTACGATTAGCTATTAATGTAATTGCCAAATTTTACTTTTACTCGTATTCATGTTGATCTGGGCGTGCCTTATATCAAATAAAATGATTGATTGATAAATGCCGATACAATCCAAGCCATGTCATCCATGCTCTCCAACATGGTAAAGTTTAAACAAGAGAGGAGCGAAATACTGGAGATTATTAGCTGGAGCATAATTGCTTAAAATGTTGTACTTAGAAACATAATTGATTGAACTATGCGTGCGCTAAAGTTTGCTAGAATTAGCGTCATCATGGTTTTCAATAGCAACCGCTCTATTCTCCATTTACCTAAAATGGAAGTGTTAGTAATTGTCCCATTTAGCATTAGCACTCCTCCCTTTTCTCGACTGGTGATAGTATTTAACCCATAGAAATTTGTAGTTATGAGCATTTTTGAAATGCTTGCAGTGAGTTTTTGCCAAGAACAATGAATGATAGAGCTAAATATATAATCTAGCTTTGTTGCCGCGTCTGCACTTTTTTAACTAAAAGGCGTTAACCAAAATGTGTGAGTTAAGTGAGTTACGGAAGTTTTCGTAGTCGCAATACCTAATACTCAGAATTAGAGGAAACTGCTAATCAATAAGTATGTCTTACACACGTTTTAATAATTTAGGAACAAGCAAACGTCCACAAATTACCTTTGTTAGAACCTGTATCAATTTCTCAAAACCTTTCGATCAAGGTTTTAATTCATAATGTACAATGTAAAATAGCTGCATGTGATACCAATAGGTAAGGTTATAACTTTGCGGTACATATTTTACCTTCGGCTATGGCGATATTAAATAGTTGCATATTACACTGCTATTGTAGTTGGTGATTTTTTTCTGTAAATTTTAGGCCAGTTAAAATTAGTTTCACATTTCAAACCTTTTTATTTTTCTAAAAACGGTAATGTTACAACATTTTTTTAGAATCAGAAAAGGACATTGTACATCTGCCGTGCCGAACGTTTTTCTTTTTTGATAACACGAACAAAAAATTAATCTTGTACATGAAAATATTTTGCCATTGATAAAGGAATAATTTGTTTAAGAAAAAGAGAAATCACTTATAACTAAAACATGTTTACCTGTTTCAAATTTAAACTTTAAATAAACTTTAAAATTTAATTTAAATGCAAAAATAATTAAAGACTTTGGTTTTTCCTTTCACGAGCGACGCCATGAAATTTTCAAAATTTGTAGTCCGGATCACGATTTCATAAATTATTATCTTTGATTTTAATTCTATTGGATTCCGTCTTGCCATTGAATTATTTACTATTATCAAAGAGCGCATAAATATAAGTAATTAATTAGTGGCCCTATTTGATATTCAGATATTATTTGAGTTATACAGTGCAAACGTAGCTTCTTCAAAGATACCTGAAAGTCGGATAAAATGAATATGTTGGGACAATGTAACTTCATATTCTTGCTTTATGCAACAGTTGCAGTTGTTAGGATTTCGACCATTTCAATTATTGAAGATTTAAATTTCTACGCGCGCAGTTATAACGACTGTAGACTCGCCATTTTCCTCCACTCTAAAATCTCTTGGCTCGACCCTCCGGAGTATCCCGTCACTATTACCAACGTAAGCTCAAAAACTTATGACATTACGAAATTTGTTAGTCATGATATTGTAGCAGACTGGAGCTTGGGTGTATACGTTAACTCTACCAAATTCAAAGCCAAGTTTTGTTGCATTTACATGCTACTGCTTTACCAGTTACAGTTTGACAACACCATAGAGGAAGACTGGGGAATACCACACCAGGGGATGTTCTTTCCTTCAAGTTTTGCAGCTTTCATTATATTTAGCAAAAAATTACAGTATCCACTAGAGTTCGACTATGACGGAAATCTACCATTACTCGTGGTTACCGTAGTCGAGAATGCAGATATTACTAGATACAATACTAAAAAGGATAACACATAGTTTGCTACAAATAATACTCGCTTGGTAAAGTTGACCAAGCAAAAATTTCATTGGTTTGAACCGGCAACTTTAACAGCTCCTAAGGCAATACCACTGATTTGCCGCCTTGATAAAATCGATCATTGCATGCAAAGATCCCCTGACTTTGAAATCAGGATACCCCGACTTCAATATCCGTATCCATATCAAGATCTTGGTTCTCGACCTACTGCATGCGGATCCAATAGAGAGCATATTAACATAACGGATTCGTTTGTATACAGGCTGTTTGGGGCTCCGGCAAGAACTGGAGGACCTCCTTGGATAATTGATACCGACATAGATTCGCTAGGACTAGTTGAAGAACTTCGCTACGTTATATATATGTACATGCTCGGAACGACAAAGAGTTGTTTGCTGCCAGTAGATTTTAAACCTGGTGAATATATTGGCCAATACATTTGGAACAAATCCTCAACTGACAAATACAATTTTTTGTGTATGGACACACTACTGTTGTAGCATTGCGACATAATGCAGCCTTAGGTCTAGCAATAGAAATTGGAGCAATGATTATAATCACAAAGTCAACGAAGCTCGCCTTTGCGACATGCGACAGCGTTCAGAGACCCTTGACTTTTGAGATATATGCGATTCCACTGGATAAGGGTTCCTGGGTTTGGATATTTGGTGGTAGCCTACTATTTCCTGTTGTTTTAACATCACTTGCGTATTTCCGGCGTGTGCGGACGGATAACCTGAAGAAATTTGCTGCCCGTGTCACCTCGTCCTCGATTACATTACTGCTTGAAATTGGCTCTTTTCTTACCTACAATTTCCTACAGGATATCGGGCTTACATTATACTACTGCTTGATATTTGGATCCTGGTTACTTAGTTTACTTGTTATTGTGAATGGCTACAAGGGCCTGTTTACGTCGCAAATTCTAGCTCCACCAAGTCCCAGCCACAGGTGGAACCGCTTGGCGGAGCTTCAAGATTTTGTAGTGTTGAGCGAGAGCAGGAGACGTGGCCACGTAATGCATAGTTGGAATGGAAATATTACATACTTTGATCCCTTTGGATGCGAATGTATTGCAAAGGGGTTTATACCAGACTTCAGGCACTACAAGATGTGGATTTGGCTCGAATTCGTAAGGGGGAAGAATGACACATCATATGTACATTCCTCAGTAAGAAAAGAAGTTGAATATCTTAGTAAAATGTTCCTAAGATTGGTTGACGCAGTTGTTGATGAGCCTACGTGCACCAAGTTTGGATTTATGGATAGTGGTAATACATAGGGTTTGGTAGAACCGCTTAATAGAAATTCAACTGGCAAAACTGGGAACAAACACGTATTGAAAATCAGAAGACAATTCATCTACTCCCCGTACTTTGTGACAGACTCGTTTGACGAGATGAGATGGGGCTTTGGAATTTGTCATCGAACCATGTTCATCGATGACTGGGACGTGGTAAATTTGTTTATTAGCAAATTGCTCGTGAAAAAGGTGGAAAACGGACCAGGTCAAATATTACCGGAATTTACAATATCGAGGAAGGACTTCACGGAAGAGTGGGATGGATTTTTTGCTCGGAATATGTGGCCCTGGGTGGCAAATACGCGGATACGAATGCTTGGCCGAATGAGACAAATGATGGAACACGGAATCTACTCGGTATGGGAACGCTACTTTGAATCTAAAGTAAAAGCAAAAGAAGCTGCAATGAATCAAGAAATTTTACGTTATACAATGGCTCCACTTGAGTTGAAGTTGCACTCCAATGTTGCTACAGTTTTGATATTGTGGAGCGTTTGCCATGCTAATCATTGCGTTTGTTTAGCGAATCTTTAGACGTATTATTCTACTTGCAATTTTCGCATCAACTAAGTCAATAAGTATTGGTATTAATAATGTGTTTTTATGGGTTTACCCACACATGTTGACGAACCCTTAGTGGAAATGTCAAAAAAAAATATATGTTTTTATGAGGAAAAAAATGACGTAGTATGTTGTTGATTTCGCTTAGCACAGCATGAAAGCTCTACTTTGTCTCGCACTTGTTTTTTTTTTTCACAAAAAGCTGGCACTAAAATAGAGCTTACTTTGGGTGGATTTTATGCAAAACTTTTAACTGGAATTTAGTTAAAAAAAAAGTCTTATAATATGAACTCTTGAAAATTAGGTTTATTTTTATTCTATTTGTTGTAGTTTCAACGCCCAACCGCATCGCTACACTTTGGCTTACCCATTTCTTTAGTAAAAATTCTACTCAGCTAACAAGGTTGGTCATTACATATGGAGACGCCTCTCGCAATTTTAAAAAGGAAATCCTGCTATCAAATTGCTTTCCAATTTGATTCAATGTTTTATGTGCAAAAACAGTAATTTCTTGACCCATTTAAGAAGCTTCCTGGTTTCCAGGATCCAAATTTACACGCATACAAAAAAGACAAATTGGTCGAGGGCGATGTAGCTCTGTTCCTAAAGTGAGAGGTAAACATGATATTAGAACGATTTTAAAATTTATTCAACCAATATATAGAAAAAAAAGTATTGACGATACTTTGTGAAAGGTATTGTTATGTTCTTGTACACCATATTATCTAGTATTGTTTCGTGCGTTAGTATTCTAATAAGCTAAACATGCCAGACTATGTAAAAAAAAAACTTGTCATAACATAAAATAAACGGCCTATTTCTGAATTCGTCAAGGATCCGTCCAAACCAATCAGATCTATTGTTACTAATTTGAACTCAACAACACTTTTAAGTTAAAATAATGCTAAATACATGCATCGTAATTAGTTATAAATGCTCTGCATCATATAGCTTTGTAAATTTTTCAAATTAACTGTTCCGCGTGTTCAAAATTTCAACTGTGTTATAAATGCATTTTCCCAATTTCCTGAAACTTATGTAGCAAGTGTTCTAGTTGTACAGAGCAATAAAACCTCTTACATTTTCTTCTCACGTTTTTTTGCTAAGCCTTTGAGTAATACAGCCTCAATGGAGGACGTAATTTAACAGCGTTATTTTTGTGGATAATTGACTTTCCATTTTTCATTATAAAAGTAAAACGTTTCTTAACCTTGCCACATCAGTTTCCCTCCTGAAATATTTCTTGTAAGTTGTCATACATCTCTAACGCTCTACCATGCCTTGCGACTTATCGAAACACGATGCGTCGAAGCCCTACACTAAGGAAGAGGTAGAAGAGCTCATGAGGATTTTCAGAAGGATGCCATCTTTTCAAGACGACGTTAACGGTGGGTACATCAAGACAAGTGACATCAAGTTGTTTCACGACAGGGCTTCATACCCAAGGACCCAAGAACAATTCGACGCCTACAAACGATACTGGGACGGTAACTTCAATGGTATCATCACCATGCGAAACATGATTGAAACTTTCCGTGGCTGGCACGACACTACCAGTTTAATCAAGCTGCGTGCACAAATTTACGATTCTGACGGCGACGGATTTATTGACCCCGACGAATTTGAAAATTTTGTCAAAATTTGCGTTATTCATGAACCAAAACTTGGGCGTGTGTCGTCGTATGCACAATTTCTGAAGGAAGCTGACACCAACAAAGATGGAAAAGTGAGTCTGGAGGAATTTGGAAATTGGATTGAAAAGTGCCTTTCCTAATGTCTTGTTGGCCTATGTTAAGCCTACAGGTACTGGCCCAATTGTGTTGAAACATTGTAGAAATCATAATGACAATTAGGACAATAATCAGCGGTCAATATCGCTAAACTACAATGTATTGAGTGTAAATCATTTCAAACAAGATGAATTCAATCAAATAAAATTTATCATCTGGAACAAAAAAACCAGCGTTCACATTTTGTTCACATTGGATGTTTTAGATTTTATTGATTTTGTTGGTTTTATTTTATTTATTTGGACTCTCTAATATCGAACAATTAAATAAAATCCTTAAACAATATCTTTTAAGCATGTGAGGTTGCTTGATAAAAAATTCTGGGAAAGGTTCATTATGTTGATTGATTGATAGATTACCACGAGAAATTTGGAAAGTTTTCATTATATTTTTTTGGAATAAGTGCATGACGTAGTACACACTCAAGTAATAACTTTATTCCATGAGGGTGTGCATTGCGAGAGCAAAAAACAAAAAATTGGCATTTTACGTACTAACGTATTTGTATCTGCGGAAGCATTATTACCAATGCAATAAAAAAAATTGTTACAACGAATATTTTGAAATTGCCTGACTAGTTGTATACAAAGATGTAATTTCCTTACCATATATTTCTACCAATTTGCAGAAAAAACCACATGCTTCTCTTGCAGTTTATTATTAAAAGCAATACCAGACTGCTCTAGAGCATAATGATTCTAATTGTATTTCTTTGGCTTAGAATTAACTATTGGAAAGCACGTAATAAGTTTGTAGCGTTTCTAAATGTTTATGCGGCAAATATGGTAAATGTGTTAATTGTCTTAATTTGTAAAATTTCCAGTTTTCTAAACAGTTCGTTTTTGGTTTTGAAGAACAACATAAACCTAATCTAAATACAAACAGCCTTGCACTTGTACAATCTATAACGCTCATTAACTTAAACTGGAGAAACAAGAACTAGATGATTATAATTATGGTTATATAAGGTTAAACATAGCAATGGAGTTGTGATTCTAAGTTTAGTCTTTTCAAAAGCTAAATTTTATTGAATTGAATTGAATAATATTATACCGAATTCAGGAAGCAACGAGTAGGTTAATAGTATTATCCACGCACTCATCCATTACTTGTGGCATTGTAGTAGGCTTGTAGTAGAAGAAAGTGCCCATGCCGATGCGCATATAGCGAAAAGAGTTAATCATTTGCCTCTTGTATCGCTTCTCAATGCCTGTATGATTATCTAAAGTTGCATATAACTTTTCCCTAAATCTCCTTGAAACGACATATATATCCGAGAGTTGTGGCTGGATAAGAAATATCCATGTTATGAAGATTGATACCGCACAAGGGAAAATAAGGTAAGAAATGGCGCCATGGATAGTTTGAAAGTTGTGCCAACCCCAAAAGTTGATTGTTGAGAAGGCGCACGTTATTAGCACCGCAGGCGTGCAGAAGTGTTGACCAACAATAGCAACTCTAGCATACATATGGAAAGCTCTCACGAGGATTTCCAATGTGTGATACGTATTTGTTAGAGTAGAAAAGGAACGCAAGCTAGAATGTGTTGGCCTAGTATTCTCGCAGTTCTGGAAATACTGACTGATGTTCTGAGTACTGTTTATTTTCGGGCTGCATTGAATAATGCCAAAGTCACTGTATAATATTGTCTTAAATTATGGTAATTAGTTGAGATTAGCTTACGTTAGTTCCTCAATCCAAAATCGAGTTGCTTGAAGAAGTTGAATGTAAAAGAAGCAAAGAGTGAGGCAGCCAAAAACGCAAGAACAAAACACAAGAAATTCGTGCATAAAGAAGAATACAAATGCAATATAGTTGGTGTAGGTGTATTGCGATGGAAGGTAGTGTCGAAGTGACCCTAAATAGACTGGCTTGTCAGTGTTGGTCAAATACAAAAGCATAATAGCCGGAATTTCAGAAATAGCACTTATTGAAAAGAAGACAATATATTTTAGTGCTCTGTCCGCTACAGGACGAGTTTGATACTTATCTGAAAAATTAAAAATGTTGAACAGTTTACAATAATTTATTTTACGTAGGTAGTATAAAAATTATAAATTGTATAAAATTGCCAATTCTAATTTCTTTTCGCTTACAAATTAATTGACCTTCAATAGTTCTGAGTTTGTTCTAAACAAGATACCACCTCTTGTGTATAAAATCATGATTTCAAAACTTTTGACTTCAGAAACTTGATAGTCAAAGTTTTTTTATGCTAATTAATCAAGTTTTACTGATCAGTAATAATTCTGAACGCTTATTGAAATTGTTATTCCTTTATAAAGTAAGAACAATTTGTTTATTAACCGAGCACTGGATTATGTAAATGCAATTTTGAATTATGTGACAATTTGATGACAATTTTGACCATTTGAATTTTCTGCATCCCTATTGTTCTGAATTTACTATTCGACATATTGCGTTCTATTAAACCTACTTAGTATTTACTTTGTTAATTCTAAATTTATGTTAGACTTACGTGTAAGGAATTTTTCGTAGTGAAGGAAAGCCGAAATAGACCAAGAAAGATCATCCATAAAATCAAGCCAGGCAAAGTTGACTCCAATCGAGAGAAAAGAAAGGCTCTGTATAAATACTTGGAACATGATGTCTTGAAATGGCAGGTGCAGAAATACAACTGATTGAAATATACGTCCGGCTCCGAACACAAAATTTCCAAACAAGATAAAATACATAATTTTAAAACCAAGACGATTAATCTCCCATTTTCCTAAAATTGAAGTCGTCGGAGTTTTTGCGTTCAAAAGCATTGCGCCGCTTGCGCCCTCATCCGCGACGACTGTATTCAAACGCATTTTGTTGCCTATTTTGAGCATTTTAGTAAAAGCCTTCAACGATATTTTCCCGAGCATTTTTTTTTTGAAAATTTCGAGGAAGCGGCAATGAAGTAGAAATGAATTTTGGTAGGTTTAGGTTCTTCTGAATCCCTTTGATTGATATATTTAATACCATGTGATATGTCCCTTAATACACTCATTATGAGATATCTATCTATAACTAGAATAATTTCCTGTTTCTGCATTGTGTGGTAAAGTAAAAAAGAAGAATGTTAATGGAAAAATATAACATTACAGTTCGTGTGTTGATTAAAATGAATCCTTTCATGATTCAATTAAATGAAGGATTGATAGACAAATCAAAGCGGACGACCAAGTATTTACGATTTATCAAAACCATTCATTATGATTATAATGCATTTAACGGATGATAAAACAGATACCTGTCGCATAATTAAAATTGTTAGGTTTATATCGTAAGCTCACGTTACACGTGAAACACATAAAACCAAAAGTTCGTGTACGCGGAAATCATTTTGACTAAGTAAGTTGTTAAATGTGATAAGTAAATTAATTACTTTTATTAATAAAATTCCCTTGTAATTTCAAGCTGATGAAACACTCACAATTGTATCGAAAATTTTAATTAAGGTACTCAACTTAAGGACCTTCGGTTTCAAGTAAAATTATAAAAATTCAAGTGATCATTTTGCGTTTAGTCAACATTTTGTGTCATTCATTTACCAACATTTTAGATGATTCCAAAGCAAAATGTAAGTAAGAAACAGCAGAGTTCTACTACAATGACAAACGAAAACAAATAGTGGTGTTATTATTATAACGTAAGTATCACCCAAGAACGATCAAAGTATAACAAACAACAGCACATTCTAAGCTGTAAGTATACCTACCCCAGTTTTCAGTTAATTCATTCATGGAAGAATCACCATAATTTATTAAGGCAAGGGCACATTCCTAGTGTACTAGTGCATAGGTAGTATTTGCGTGCTAAACTAGAACATGGTTAGTGAGCTAGTTCTATTCTCTGTTAGATTGTAATTGTTAGATTAAAGATTGTTGTTATGGTTTCCACGATCTATTACAAAAGTGTAACGTTTCAAAATACAAGTTTCAGCTATTGAATGGTAAAAGAATTCTAAAGCGTGTAGCCGCTTTTAAACCACTTTCATTGAGTTATACGAAAGCGTGACATTGAAAAGGTAAGGAAATAATTAAAGTCTTTTTTATATAACACAAGAATAATGATGCATTTGTTGGTGAAATAAGTCTAAACTTATTAATATAATATTATAAATATTTTACTGTGGAAATGATGCTAACTAATGGTAAAACCTATTTATTGAGAAATAAAACAGTAGTTGATTTGATCAAAATATTTTGCACGACGACGAATGCTTCCGGCACTAACTCTTTGCGATTGCAAAATTGTCTTGTGTAAGAACTAGGAAGTGCAGTCTGCTCCCTGAAAACTTTGTTTGAAAACCTAATTTTTTTAAATAGAGGGTAAAGTGTTTTTGCTCGATATTAGCTATCTTGCCGGTTAAAAATTCTCTCACACATGAAAAAAAAGTTTTTAAGTGAAAAATTCTGAATGTACAATTTTTAATCTTATTATGCTTTGCTCCTGGCGCTGGCACAATTGTGCACCACGACTCGCAAACGACAAAGTGCATTTATTGTAGGAGTAATACATACATAATTTTTATAATTGTAAGTTCTTTTTATCTAGTTTTGTAATTCAACACATTTTTGCTGGATTTAGGAGGCAACAAGAAGATCAATTGTGTTATCTACACATTCATCCATCACTTGTGGCATTGTAGATGGCTTATAGTAGAAGAAAGTACCCATTTCTATCCGCAAGTGTTGAAAAGAGTTTATCATTTGCATTTTATAACGCTGCTCAATCCCAGTTTCATGTTCTAGAGTTGCGTACAAATTTTGCTTTAGTTTATGAGAAGCGACATATATGTCCGAGAGTTGCGGCTGGATGAGAACTATCCACGTGACAAATATTGCCACCCCACAAGGGAATATTAAGTAGGATATGGCTCCGTCGATAGTTTGAAAGTTGTGCCAACCCCAAAAGTTCATTGTTGAGAAGGCGCACGTAATAAGCACAGCAGGCGTACAGAAGTGTTGACCGATAATAGCAACTCTTGCGTATTTATGATACGACCTTAATAGGATTTGCAATGTGTGGTACGTCCTGACTACCGTTGCAAATTTTCGCAAGCTTGGATGCGTTGACCTAGTGTTGTCTACATTCTCAAACGAAGTACGTGTACTGTGAGCTGGGGTTATCTTCGGGCTGCAAAATTAGAAGCTTAGTATTGCAATCGACGTTAAACTTTCAATTAAAAAACTAAGGTTTTTTTGCGGAATAATGAGCGTCTTCGATTAATTAGTTGTAAAGTTTCAATAACTTACGTTAGCTCTTCTAGCCAAAATCGTGTTGCCTGAAGCAGTTGGATATAGAAGAAGCAAAGGTTAAGGGAACCAAACACACAGCACGAAAACATTGCAAATTCGTACATCAACAAAAATATGAAAGCAACAACATTGGTGTAAACAAACTCTGGCGGAAGATAATACCGAAGTGAGCCCAAGTATACAGGTTTATCCATATTTGCCAAATACAGAATCATCATTGAAGGTATTTCAGAAATAGTGCACAAGGAGAAAAAGATGATGTACTTCAATGCTCTATCCGCGACCGGACGAATTTGATAATTATCTAGATATAAAAAGTAAAATTATAAACCGAGTTTAACATAACTAATGTTAGCAGAAAATTTACCGACCATTATGTACATGGACTACAATTAGTTATACTCATTAAATAATTAATTTAAATAGACATTAATTAAAAAGGACGCACATTATTTTATTATAAAGTTAATTTTGAACTATAAAGTTAAAATACCATGCAATTAAATTAACTTAATTTATTTAATTAACTTATAACTTAACAGAGTTTTAAAATATAATATGCCAATACATTACTCGTCAATTAAAGGTTTGTAATACGACAAACCTCTGGACTTACGTGTAAGTAATTTCTCGTAATGAAGAAAAGCCGAAATGCTCCATGCAATATCATCCATGAAATCGACCATAGTAAAGTTGATTCCAACAGAAAGAAAGGAAACACTTTGTATAAATACTTGAAACATGATGTCTTGAAATGACATTTCAAGAAACACAAGGGATTGAACAATGCGTCCCGCTCCGAACAAAAAATTTCCCAGCAACAGTAAATTCACAATTTTGAAACCTAACCGGTTAATTTTCCCCATCCCCAGAATTGAGGTTGTTGAAGTTTGTGCCTTCAAAAGCATTGCTCCATCTGCTCCCTGTTTTGCAACGATTGTGTTCAGCCGGAATGCGTTTGTTAGTTTTAGCATTCTGCTAAAAGCCTTTAACGATAATTTTCCAAGCATTTTCTTAGCGCATACTGGATTCCAATGAAAATGGATTGAGTAAATGCCTATGATATTTATTGTGTTTCAGATCACCACAAGTTTTTCAATTTCTCTTATACAATCACCGAATCTTAAATTTTTGTCATGAACCACTACCCTGAACTCACATAATAACCTATCTCTCCTTGAGCGCGTGAATTAAACTATAAAGTATTAATGAGCATAGGAGCAATTTCATTTGATAAGCTAATTAAAAACGTTGCTGAGAGATTCGTCAACTTTGACTTCTGATATAATATACAACGAATGAGGATGTTATGATAATTCCACAGCGCGTGGTGGCTCTAATAGCACTCTCCGAACGATAAAAGTTCAGTAAACTTAATTTATTTATTTACGCCGTGAAATAGGGTTCTGAATCGAGAAGTCAATCACGTGCCTTCAATGCTTTAGGTTATTGGGTTGTCGAAGAGCAAATCTTATCATTGTTGTTCATTGCTAATAACAAAGCAGCATGCATCAAGGGATGCTTGTATGATATAAAAAAATAAATGTAGAAAGAAAAAAAAGTGAAACTCGAAAGTCATTTGTGATTTTGAATTATTTCGAAAGCTGTTGAATTTTTTGTGTTAGAAACATACACTGCGGGGCTTATTACAACGAAAAATAAACCGTTGCTAACGCACGTAACTTAAGTAGCGTATTGAATGAATGTAAATAAACTCCACAAATAAAAACCAGAGAACACCGATTTTTGGGTCCTGGGGATCAGTTAGGGGATCATTGCAATGATGGAGAAAGAGTCAGGGGTCACCTGAGTGATTGGTACCATCATAACTTTCTTATTTTTATACAAAATTTGCAAAAACAGAAAAAAATGGATTTTTCGGTTAGGGGTCCATAGGGGGTCCTTAGGACTGAGAGGACGAGGTCAGGGTTCACCTGGGTAATCGAGAACATAATAAATTCGTTTCACGCAAAACGAAAAAAAAACAACAACACAAAAACGATTTTTTGAATTTGGGGGTCTTTTTGGGGGATAAATTAACGGGTCATGCACGGTGGTCGGGGTCACCTGGGTCATTGATACCATATTAACTTTTATTTAAGACAAAACGATCAATAATCCAAAAAAACGACTTTTTGCATATGGGGGTCACTTTTGGGGTCAATTTGGGGTTGAAGGTTCAGACCCCTATGGCCCATCTTAGAACTTGACCTCTCTCGTGACCCCTAGAACATTCTCCCGCAAACAGATTTAAGAAAACTTTATCCGTTCGAAAGTTATCGCGCAGACGGACGGACAGACAGACAGACAGCCTGTTCCCATAACGTAGCTAATACGTTACTTAATAATAAGTGATTTATATTTTATAATTGAGTGTTAAGTTTATGGCAAAAAAATCAAAGTGCACCAAAGCGTAAAAGATTTTTGTACATGAAGTGCAAAGTGGTAATTGTGCAAGGTTGTACATAGATAGCTTGTACATACATAGCATAAGCATGAAAATGGAATGAGCGTTCCAAAGTCATATACAATTATAAAGGCACTAACATTGTATAATTGATGTTTCACTGTTTTGCAAAATCAACTTTACCGTTGTTATTTCTGTACAACTTACAACTTTGCTTTACAACTTTGTCAACACCAGTTCTGCTGGTGTTGGCAAATGAAAATCCACCTCACTCAAGTTGACCTGGAGTGGTTGTGACTTCAAAATTCCTACGACCTAGCCATTCTCAACAATGGAAACTTCCAGACTTCGGAACAAGTTGGGAGCCGCTGATTCGGATTTTGCAAACAATTTAAATTCTATGCCTCACTACTACGAAATGACCGGAAGTAGTTACTTGGCAAGGTTGACCTTCAAAAACAGCTTCCAAAGCTCATAGTGACGAGCATCGTTCAGCAACAACTGTACTACGACAGTCTCCTCAACAGCTAAAAATAGATGAATCTTGGTTTATTTAGGGAAAAAGCTTGTAAGGTTTTTGGTTCTCGTTTATCCTACCACCATGTTCTGACGGAATGTCCCTTGAATGAATGATCGAGAAAAAGCAAATCTTACAACCGGCCAATTACTCACTCCTACAACAACTGCTTTCGACCAATTAATTGACTTCCTCACTACAACCTGTCTTGAGCACGATACGTGCAAGAAGTACCACGTTTTCATATCCAATGTTGTATGCCGATACTCCAGTTTGTAACTTTTGTAACTTCACTTCACCAATATTATGTAAAATTTTTCAATCATTTTTAAATAACCATGGTCTCATCTGTTATATGTTTGAAATAATTTTGATTTTATGGTACACAAATAGCCCTCGGGCTCCTTAGGATAACTATTGACTTGAGCTATTTTAGCTGTTACATTATTCTGTAACATTTTATTCTACTTGGTTCTTAATAAAGAAATTAAAAAATAACTTAACAAAATAAAGTTAACATGTTGATCTTGGGTTCGCCATATATCAATAGTATGATTGATTGCTGATAATAATGTCCTGAAATGACATTTTTAGAAATCTAGAATTTTTTTTTAGAAAAGCGATTGAATTAGACGCGCGCCCCCGAATAAAAAAATTTAAAAATTGTTTTAAAACAAAACAAGCAAATTCAAAGTCAAGGTTTTTAAAGCAAATCGATTCATTTTTCATTGTCCCATAATTGAATGCTGTGTACATTTCCCTTCCGAAAACAGTGATTCCCATATGCTCCCTCATTGTAACAATTGTCTTGAGGCAAAATGCGTTAGATATTTTTAGCATTTTTTTCTCCTAGGCAACAACGACACTTTTCCAAGCATTTTCTTAACATATGCTATGCTTTGCTGTCTACGCGTGATCCGTCGTGACTGAATACATAAATTTTTTTTGATGCTATTTGACATTCGCCTATGGCCTGGTCAACATGATTTCTTGTGCTAGGGAGTAGTGTGCTAGACTGTGGACGTGGGGTTGAACACCGAGGAGCCTCTTGTTTAGGCAGAGGCCCAACACTGTCCTACGCATACCGGCTCAAACCCACCCTCCACGACCGCAACTGTCGAGGCTTCCACTCACCACTACCACGCCACTCACTTTTTTGTGCGGCTGCCGAGATTCGATCTAGGCTAATAAAACTGAATACATAAATGCATTTGACATTTATATAAATTTGAATTCTTGCCGTTTTCTTAAAACTTGGGTCTGCTCTCTTAATTTTCCGCTGTGACTCGCTATCATTAACTCACATTCTAATTGTCAGTTTTTTCATTATAATTAAATTAAATTATCCAAAACTAATGATAATGAGAACGCTTTTTGTTATAAAACTATTTAAAACATTCTCGGATCGAGTCATTTTTTAATGGTTGATGAATAAAGAATGATTGTGTATTGCGAGCAGTAAATCTAATATCATCACATTCTTTACATGTTGACTATTTTAACGAATTTGACTCATTAATTATGCGGTCTGCATTGCTGTTCCAAAAGTTAATGACTTTGGTAGATTACTTAAAATAGGCAATTATTTCAACAGACTAAAAGGGGAACCGCGCGTCGCAATTCCTTTAGATTGAGCTGAAACTTGGTAAAAGTGTTAAGCCAGTCATAAAAGTAATCTCCAATTTTTGTTTTTTTCCCCATGGCCATAAATTTTGAAATTTTAAAAAACGATTTTGAGATGACTGGTTCCGGAAATTAGATTTAATACGTAATATTTGAGATACGGGTTCCCCCATCTCGTAAATCTTAAAAATGAATCGTGAACACCAAAATTTGGACATGTATATGCATAAATATGACCACGTTCTTGGACTAATTTATTCAAACACAATGAGAGTTCACGATTCACTTTTTAAAATTTTAGGAAAATAAAATACGTAAAATTTCAAATATTACGTGTTAAATCACATAAGGGAATCCAAACTCATCTCAAACACATCTCATCTCATAAGGGGAACCATTTCAAAATCGTTTTTTGACAAAATATTGAAAATTATGGCCACGGGAAAAAATAAAAACTGGGGGTTGTTTTATGACTGGCTTAACACGTTTTCCAAGTTCCAGCTAAATCTGGAATCACAACGCGCGGTATGCTTGTAAGCGGCTCACGTAATTTGATGCGCGGGAGAGATGTCGTGACAAAAAGAAAAGCTGAATATCTTTTGTATTTTGATTTTTAAAACCTAATTTCGGAAGTATATAATGAGCAACTGTATATTTTTAATGTAGAACAATAAAAAACATTCAATTTTTCAAGAAATAGGCAGGAACGTACAGTCCGAATTGGATTTATTAAAGAACTTATTCCAGATTTTGAAGCAGGCCATCATGCTGAATTCATACAACCTAACCGAAACCATTGAAATTAATTTTTGAGTTTTAAAGTTCAATATTTTGAGCTTGAACTTTTTAACTTGATGTTTAACCTCACCAATGGCAAATTTGTGGGAAATGCAAATGGGAATATTTCCTTAATATTAAAAGCATTAAGTATGATAAGTATTACACGTTGATAAAACTTACAAAACTTTCTTCTGAAAACATAATTTGCAGTTTAAGATTTAAGTTTTAATTATGCGTTACAGTAAAATGATGCTTGCGCCTCTCTATACTTAAATTTAAATCAATTAGAACTAAAATAAAAACAATAAATTTTAATAATAAACAATTCTGTAATTAACAAGTGGTTAGCTGAAATTGCATGTTCTGTTCAACCTAAACCGCTATTAAAATTTAGGACAGTTGTACGGAAAATATTTAATCACTTCCCCAACGTTCAATTATTTGTTGTCCTTGTAATTAAATTAATCGCACGTAGCAGCAAGGTAACCCCATTATTGATTTTTACAAAGAAACTACAATTTTATCTATATCTATGGAGCAGATTCAAAATTCAAAATTTAGTTTCTTCTTTATAAAAACAGTGGCAAGTGCATTTTCACTTAAATGTCAAAACTATATTTGAATTCCATGTTATCAACACCGTTTAAGGTTAAGCGTATTTTGCTTACGTTATTTGTTTGGTAAAATTTCAATTGCACCTTTAAAGCTGATTCTATTGAACTATTTGTAAATTTCCAAAAACACACAAATAAGCGGTAATGCCTAATGCCGGTGAAAAGAATGTTCTTATATTTTTCTTAAGAGTGGTTACTAAAATAGGATTAATAGAGTTCAACTATAATGTTGGCACAGAAAGGGTTGAATTATTGTGCAAAGGGCAGCTTACTACAAGGCGATACATTACCGTATTATCAATACTGCTACATACTATTGGCATTTTGCTCTGCGTTTATCGACTCGCCTTCACTTACACTGAATTGTTGTCTAAACCCGTACAAATTTTTGTCGTAATAGCAATTGGAGCAGGAATAGCTTGTCGTTTAACCTTAACAATTTACAGCTTAGAACTAGTACAACTCCTGAACAACATTCTCAAAGGTAACCTCATACTAATTTGCTTAATTTAAACATAATAGTATAATTATAATATATTATATATATTATATAATAGTCTATTTATAATCAATATAATGTAACTATATTAGAGTCTCCATCATTAGAAATTTCGGCAAATTGGCAATCACCAAATCCGAGGAGGAAATATTTGTATATTTTAGTTGTTGCTTGTGCCGGGGCATCCGTGTGCATGACGATGGTTCAGAACATTGTACTCAATTATTCCTTGTTTTCACACAAATGCATCTATGGATTTTTTGTTTTGTATTCGGTTGTTGTCACAATTTTATATTGGTGTGACATGACCACGCTTATTTCAGCATTTGTTCCATCGATACTCTCTTTAATATTTTGGCTTCAAACTGCATGGTGAGTCTTAGCTAATCCTGTAATGAACTTTTGTTTATTGAAATTATTTTTCAGGGCAAATTTCACATGATAAGTGCTACATGATAGACGATATGTATGATAAGTGTAATACTCTCCTATGTTGTAAAAATAAACTATTTATACTAGATATCTATTTGAAATTTGCATTATTTCAATTACTAATAAATATGACATTTGTCATTTTAGCAAAAAGCAATCAACAGAAATACGTTCCGCAACATGCATTCGAATTTACCGTTCAATGCAACTCTTTAATCAACTTCATAACATAGCATTTGGCTCTCTGATGCTTCCAACATTTAAGTTGGGGTTAGTTGCGGGAATATTTGTACTTGCTTTCTGCTTAATTCGCTTGCGGGCCGCACTAGAGTCACACATTTACATCATATTATTATTCTACTTTGCAAACCTTCTCTTTTTGACATTTCCTGGAGCACTCCTCATGTCGCAGGTTTATAACATTACATCAAAATTTGATCAGCATGTGAAGAGTATACAAGAAATTGAAGCCGCACCAGCAAATACGGTTCAAACACTGAAAACTTTAAGGGCAATTCCCACTTTGAAATGCACAATTGGTACATTTTACCATATGGAGAGTGTAAGTAAATGCGCACTCACAATGATTCAATTTGGTCAAGAAATGTTGATTTGTTTATTATTTTTCTAGAAAGCCAAGTTGACACTGCTTGATAACATAGCTCATGGAGTAGCATTCAGTCTTCTCTCCGCTCAATAATATAATATTAAATTCAAATTCCAAGCTACTATGTATGATGATATTTATGTAGTAGTAACATACCGCAGTCGCGAGATACTTAGAATAACATAAAATGTGCTAGCACAGTGTGCGTCTGGTTTTAAGCATTGGTGTATCATCTTCTAGCATAGGTATGTTTGGCTAATTAAATTACTTTTGACCTTAAGGCCGCATGTCATTATCCCTAATAGAATTTATTAATAATAATTTAAACTATATGAGCATTGGAATGCGACGCAGGATTCAGAGAACGAGAACGACTCACACAAGGCTTGCTGTGCACAAATTCTGTGAAAACCTTGTTTGGCTGATGAACTCTTGTTTGGCTCTCCGAATAAATTTCTGGCAACTCCACATAACGGAAATTCTTTGTCTTCTGACCGTATTACGCATTCCTTCCAAAGTTGTGTTATGCATTTGGGAATATAGCGGAAACTGTTCATGTTGAGGTAAACATTTCTACAGGATCGGACCATCTGTATTTTGCATTAACTTCGAATTGTGCTTGGAGGTTGCGCTTACCTTAATTTTGAACTTGTTTGTGCATGAAAGTATATTCGAATAGAAAATTCTTGAACGAAGAATTTAGAATACTCCGAAAAGAAAATAATATGCATTGACTTAAGCTCAAATCGAAATTCATTTTAAACATACATAGGCTTCGATTTGTTGCTTTCAATAGTATTCCTCTACTTTGAAATTTGATACTATGCAAATAATTTTTTTAACATCATGACTGATAAATTTTATTTGTGATAGTTTTACAAATGTATTTTGAGAAAAAAAGACATATAGTCCACGAATATTACTTTTAACGTACTTCTCTGTCGTATTCATCTATTTTGCACAAAATTTTGTCGATTAATTGAACCATGGCGTTTTTGTCCTAATAAAACGGTTTTTGTAAAATGGAAATAGAAATTTGTGTACTGTATACACATTACTCGGTGCACCATTCAAAGTGGTCGCATATTCAATGTGGTCGCATACTTTGCCACTTTTGTTTATTAACTAGTGTTCCAAGTTATATTAGATAAGTTATTTTGTTTCGGTTTCTTAACACCATTAATTATTATTTAACAACATAAATTTTTTAAACGTTTTAATTAGAAGATTTGCAATTTCAAAAGTTAGGAAAATCAATGGTATTAATTGGTCTTAACACCTCAATCCGCGCTGGTAGTGTGTTGTAAGATATCAAATTCATTTTCAATTGCTAGTGCAAGGTTTTTTGTCATTTCATCTCGTGGAAAGATGGCCCTATCGACACCGACTACAATTCGTAGGAAGCCATCAAAGCTGAGAATTGTGATACTAATAGGAATACTGCCCCGGAGTGGACCACCAGTGAAGCAAGTATCTACTAGAGGGTACCCTCCTACCCCGTTTGTCCCAGGGGGTGGACCAGGGAAATTTGACAAAATTACTGTAGGTAGATAGTTGGTAACTGTTAAGTTTCGGATGAGCCAAGTCGGCATTACGTTGAAAACCTTTAGGATGGCAAAGTTTACAACAGGACTGGCCGAGGTTTTCAACTCGTTTACATAATTCTCACATTTGCGAAGTATTTCCAGTACATTGTCTGTTCCAACAGGAAGGGCAATAAATCCGTAACTCCTGAAATAAACATGTGTAGGTTAAATACACCACGATTATGTATTTCAGTATTTATATTAGATATCAAGGTTTTAAGCCTTCACAATAACTTTTGAAGTTAAAGTGATATTTTTTCCTTTTATACTGCGCAGAGTTTAATACTGAAAGGTTACTTTTATATGCTTGCTTTGTTAGTAACTGTTTTGTTTTAGTGCTACCTTTAGAGTATCTCGTATTTCAAATTTATGTGGTTTGGCGTTGTAGTAGTAAATTAGTAAAATAGTTTCATACCAATGATTACATAGCTTTTTGGGATGCCCTGGCCAAGGAAGCGGTAGAATTGCGTGCATTTTCTTTGGAATTTTGACGCCATTCGCAACCATAACTTGCCGTAGCGCACCAGAAATGGCGGAAATTAAGACGGCAGTAAACCCAACCTTGTGTTGGCGTTTAACGGCTTTAATTGTTTCAATTGGAATTCGTTTTGTCCATGCTTTTGAAACGCTTCGCTTGAGTTCGGTTTCTGGCAGGTGCCAATCGTTTACATCGTATGCATCAATACTTTGCTTACAAAAATCGTAAGGAAGTTTAACCGCTGCCAATATTTGCTTAAGTTGTCGTTGACAGGGATTTGTATCAACATATACTGGACGTGCCACTTTGTCGAATTCGTCATCAAACACAAACTTCATAAACAGTTGCATCATTGCGATTCCATCTGCTAATCCATGATGAAATCTGTAAAAAAAAATATTTTAGCAATAAAATACTCAAAATTTAATTACCACTAGTTAAAATGAACTGTCATTTTAATTATAACAGTTAATATATATAATAGTAATAGTTAACTTAATACTAAAAATTTGAATCAAAGTCAGTAGGAAGAGTGAATAATTGTTACTTTTATATTCAGATACCTGGTAATATTTACTAAAATTTCAAAACCAATGTAATGTTTTTTAAATTTGAAAAAGTTTGAAAACTTAAATTGTAGTTCTAAAAATTTTAATCAAGTTTATTAAATGATTTCGGACCAAGGACAGGCTTGTTTTACTTCAGTAAATAATTTTAAATTATAAAACCTTGTATTAATTTTTTCAAAATCATTCGCGAAAGTGATTTTTCTTAAATTTGGATCAATGAATTACCTGAAAATAATTGCAGTTTTTGGTTCCGTTTTGTTGTGCACACCTTGTAGATTAACGTTCCTTAGAACAATAACTTCCCAAGGGCTCCTACCCTTAGAAAAGGACATTTTCTCTAGCATGGCAATAATGCTAATCAAATCATCTTCTTCCGATGTTTTGTTTTCCGAATCCCAAAGTTTTATGTGATCCGATAACTTAAAATCCTCTTCTTCTTTCCACCATAAAAATCCGAGCCACTCTTCATAATATTGATGAAATTCGGGATTTAAGAGCATTCCTGAGGGGTCCTTGGCATTTACTACAGCAGACACGTATTCAAGTGAACTAAAAAAATCCAGTCTACCATCGAAAGCACCCATGCCCACAAGAGTACAGAGTGGCTTTTGAAAGTCATCGAGCGCAACTACCGGATTTTGACCATCCATGATTCGAACAAATCTTTTCGACACCCGCACATAAACAATAAGGACTACTCTCCATATGTTACAAATTCCAAATATTGCCAAAAATATCGGTAACACACACAGGAACACAGCAAGAGAAAATATAGATAACACTATTTCAAGTACTGTTTTGAGAACTTTATTTGCCATAATTGTGGCACTAATCGCAAAACATGGGTACAAATTTTGAAATTAATATTTGTATAAAATTTTAAATACGCTTAGATTCACGTTCAATTACGTAATCGCAGCGATATCGTAAAGAACGGTATGATGTTATCCGCTTCGTATCAACTGAGGATTTTATTATCGTTTTGCTTTGATGAAGATCTAGTACGGCGTGAAATCGCAGTGAGGAAATCCAGATTATAAAAACACGTTCTTCATTTAAGGTTAAAGACATTTGCACGTGGGAGTGCATGAGTGGCACAATTCGCCAAATGCTATCACCAAATTCTTGGTTCGAAAATATTCAAAGTTAGCGTTTTTAAAATTTCAATTTTTAGCCACGTTTATTCAAGCAGCTCAGTGAAGAAGTACACTGCATATGATTCAATTTTATCAAAATTTTAAAATTTATGTTGTCATGTTGATTTTGATAAAGAATATAACGTCTATAGCGTTTACATACTCCGCTCCATTTTGCTACTGTCATTTAGCATATAAATTTTCGAAACAATTGTTTGGGCTAGAGGCAAAATTATTGCAAAAACTGTCCCACATTTTAGTAATTAATTTTTAATCTAAAAATTAATTTGGAATACTATATAATTAACAACAAAACAAATTTATTGACTATCTAATCGCTGATATTATTTATTGAACTATTTTAATATCAACAAAATAATTTACATAACTTTCAAATTTAGCGCAATAATATAATGGCGATTAAGGCAACATTGTAAGTATATAAATTGTTTACAAATTATTTCATTTAGTTAATTGCAGTTTCCTCACTAATTGTATAATTATTTCGACAGAAATATTTCACGATGAGTGTTCGTTGTCGCCAGAGGTCAAAACCAACTATGAGTAGTAATATTGGCAGAAATGTGTAAATTTCTAACCAGAAAACTAGAGCTGCTGCTGCAAGCATTAGTGGAATATCGAGTAATATTAATGTCAAAATTAGGGTTTGAAGCGTTTTGAATTCCTTGCGCTGAGCTGCTCCTAGGATCATATACTCAATGGAAGTACGTATTAGGAAAATTAGAGCAAAAATTAGGAATCCAACTCCGAGTAAATTTCCAAAAATTTTAAGGGCATCTTGTGGCTCAGCAATTGCTGCTCCGTAAATTAGTCCTCCCAGACCAATTAGAGCACAAAATGCACTTATTAAGGCGGATGCAACCTAAACAATAACAACAAATACTTAAGGTTTCAGTTATAATTTGTTAATTGCTACTTGAATTGCTACTGATCTGTTAAAATTGTTGTAACTAACCACTTCCTTGGTTGACACTACTTGGTGACTTTCTTGGCTCTCTTCTGAACTTCCTCGTACAATTTGTCTTTGTTCGTCTTCTAAATCCATGATGGATTAAATTATACTTAAATATGCTCTTAGTAGCCTACATTTTGCCTTTTTGTTTACTGGAACTTCGCTCCAAGTTCTAGAGAAAGTCTGCTGAGACGTCATAGAAGACCTGAACGATGCAGGTATCGATCTGTGTCCTCTTTTGTCAGAAATTCCGAGTATCAAAATGTTACAGTGTTGGTGAGTAAGACAATACTACTTTTTAACCTTGACTCATTGAGTTAATGGTTTTAGCAAATTAGTTCTGAAAATTTTATTGCAACTCGTATAAAACATTTTTGTACTAAGCTATTTCTGGTTTATGTTTTCGAAAAAAAAATTCTGTTGAAGTTGAAGGTAAAAAGACGATCGATGATTATATAAGCAGATAATATTTTTGTAAAACTGTTTGATAGAAGTCTTGGTAATCTTGATCAATTATTTTGATAAATAGCCATTACGGTTTGTGGATTGAGTTGATATGTTACGATATCCCTAATGCATTATTGGGGATTTGTAAGACACGGATTGAAGGTTTATGCAATTTGCTTCGAAATTTTGCGTAAGTGCGTTGCACAAATTTTTTGAGCCATGCCTTTAAAGGATGCATATTTCTGCAAGAAATTAATCTTGCGGATATAATTATCGAAAACTTGACTTCTTGGATGGCATAAATGCAATTTGGCAGTGGCTCACTTTCACTTTTCCATCTTTTCACATCTGGTTTGTCTGTGCATGTGCAAATAGGTGATTACTATTGATTTCAAAAGGCCCTCACTCTGCCCTCTAAATCCAATTCACCCAAAAGCAAACCTGTTCTTTCCTCTTTCACAAGGGTCTCTTCCACTCACACTTCCGTAATTTAGCAAAAGCATTGTTGCAAAAAATTGGCAAATTATGCTACCCCTTAAAATCTGCTGGTGGAATCTACCGTTCAATATCACGTCCACAAGGGGGGACCCTTCCGAGGGCCCAGACGAGTCTCTCGCCCAGAATGGCAGTGTCCATCGGAGAATGAAGAAGACCGTGTCCTTTCCTGAAGACGGCTGTTGTCTAGGACGGGGGGACTTGAAGGCATGGAACGGCTCAAAGGGTCTGGACAAGAGCAAAGGTGACCAAGGTCAAGGGCCCCCTTGTGAAGGGGCCCTGAGTAAGAAGGTCTTTAACTTTGAGGATGCTCCATCGTACTTGCGATTCAATCCCTTCATTACTGGTGGCTATCGATCAAGCATCTCACCACAGCAATGCATTCAAAGGTAATTTTAATTGAAAATTAATTAGTATTACTATTTGATTTTCAAATTCTTTTGTGTCATTAAATAAAAATAAAAACTATTGAGTGAAATAATTTATTCGCGAATGCATTACAATTTAGCTATATTGTACAATATGTGATTCAATATTTTTACCATCGATTTTATGAAATATACTGTTTATATTTATATATAGGAAATTTAAGTTGTGTAAAATTTTGTCAACATTTTCTTTACTAAAAACACTTCAGGCAAAAAAGTGTAAAGAAATAAGTAATAGAAGGCAAAACTTTTGACTTTTTCATTGCCAAATCGATCCAACTAATAATTTTATGATGAGATTACGCTTGAGGCGAATACTCAAGTCATAAAACATTGAATTAAAATCGATTATTGGAAGGAGTAACGTTTTTTGAACCTTCAAAAATTGGATTGATTATTGATTGCATGACATTGCGGTATGCAATGCAAATTAGTTTCTACAGAATTTTGTATACTATTGAAAAGAAATAAGATAATTTGCAATAACTTTGTTTTGCGTTCTGCAGCGCATTTTGGCTAACAAACGAAACAGTGAATATATGGACGCACCTTGTTGGCTGGATTTTCTTCCTTAGCCTCTCAATCTACGACGCGTGTGGGCTCCTTGACCTACCTACGACCCACCCGTGGGATCAACTCGTCATTACTCTTATGCTAGTCTCTTTCCAGGTTAATTGCATATGCTTTTAATATTTTTGAGTAATATATTAAATATTTTTTATTAGCATACGTATCAATAAGTAAATTCTGTTTGATTATATACTTTCAACATAATGTGTTCAATTAGAAATTAGGATATCCTTTCAAAACAGGTTTATGTGCTAATTATAATGTAGACAACTAATTCGTCTTTTAATATTTTCGCAATAATTCACTTTGACCCAGTAAACTAAAACTGTAACAGTCCTACAATTGTCTAGATTTCAAAACATAATATTGAAGAAATTTTGAAATTCTTTCTTATTTATTTCAGGCCTGTATGCTGCTTTCCGCACTTTACCATATTTTCTGCTGTCATTCGGAAAGATTCTATCGTCGTTGGCTCTGCGCTGATTTATTTGGCGTCTCAATCACGCTACTTGCAGTATACATCACGGGGTACTGAAAATAAACTAACCTAATTTGCCGGTAGACTTTGTATTGTTATTTTAATTTTGAAATTTGGAGTTAAATTATTGACATTAATTTAATTCATGTTGATTATCAAAATTTTCAATTGTTGTTTTTCTTTTAGAATCTACTACGCATTCTCCTGTGTACCATTTTGGCTCAACTTTTACCTCGTGACGGTGGGCGCCATTTTTGCGTCAGCAATGGCCATGCAAATATTTCCGATGCTCTCTCAAAAGGAACTCGTTACTGAGGAGTACTTCCATCTGAGACTCCTTGTCTTTGGCGGTTGGGCCGCGTATGGCGTCATACCTACTGGACACTGGGCAATACTCCATGGTGGTATGGATAGTCCTGTTGTGGCGGTAAGTTCAAATCTTCAAATTTTTTAAATTTTGGAAACCATTTTTTCATTAATTTGTTTTTCAAATTCTAGCTCCTCCTGCCACGCATCTTTGGCATGTACCTAATCTCTGCTGTAGCCTTCCTATTCTTCATTCTCAGAATTCCAGAACGGATCTTCCCGGGACTCGTAAACTATTTTGGATCTTCGCACCAAATTTGGCACATACTCATTGTAAGGCTCATTTTCAAGATTTTGTATTAGAACTAGCATGAATAAGGTTTGAACACTAGATTTTTTTTTAAAATTCAGGTTGCAGCTCTCTACTATTGGCACAATACTGGAATGCTGTACCTCCAATTTAGAGCCAAAAATCCATGTGATGAGGAATATAAATTCCTCTTTCCAGAAGTCATCGAATAATACTCAAATAGCAATACTTTCAGTAGTGTATCAAAATTGTACATCAAATTTATGAAAAGTTTAGGAATGTGCATGCAAAAATTAAGCAAATTTATTCTAATTTATATTTCAAAGCCACTCAAAGCAACTCATCGCCTCAAACTAGCCTTCCCAATGTGAGCAATATACGTATAAGAACGAAAGTTATAATTTTAGGAAAGGTCGAGAGCTATATAGTGCAATACTAAGGTAGGCGAATACAAATTCTGGTAGAACGACGTGTGTAGTACATGCGCTTACCCATTGCATGTCATATAAAACTTATAAAACTATACAAAAATACCACAATATTAACTATACAAATTAAATACTATTCCAAATTATATATAGCTATATTACTGGTAACAAATTTCGTAGAACAAAGGAGCTCATGTGAACTAGTACATTACTGAATAATTGTCTTTAAGCAAATCAGTGTCAGTTTCACCTGAAAATAAATGTGATTCAAAAATTTACGATTCTCTGTTGAAAAAAAATATTTCAAAGACTTTTACATTTAGGTTCAATTTGTTAGACTTTAAACTAAATTTTGATTTTGAAATTACATTTAGTTTTTGTTTTTAAGAATCATGCTTTACTACTTTGCTTGTAATTTTGTTTCCGACTCTGCACTATGAAGCAATATGCTAAAATACTACGTCTCTGATTATTATTTAGAAATATCATTTCAAATTACTTTTACAATTTGTGATAAAAAAAGCGTGTTGACAGATGAAGGAGGTCTGAATCTCATTGAATGCCAAACTAAAAGAAAATCTGGCCAATTTACTCTATCTTTTGTTAATTGGTTCGCACATTGGTCTAATTATGGTTTATTAGTTAAGTGAACCACAAGTAAATTATTAAATTACACTTAACTAACATTTGCAGAATTATGCATCTCCATGTGGTGGCGAGGTCGACCGAATTGAAAGCTTTTCCCTTTGCGGTTTAATTTTAACCACGACGGCTTGGCTCAATTAAGCTTTTTATCATAGTTCTAGCCTACTTAAAAAGTGCTGTACGCATTTAATTTGTTAGCACATATTTTTTATATTTCGAAACTCCTTCCCACACGTTAACTTGGAACGATGAAGCGGTGGTGTATTTTGTTGGCGATGGCATTCTGCGTGGCTTTGATTCATGCTGAATTGGCCGACGAAGAGGAAGAAGGCGAAGAGCCCGTCGGAGGTGCACCAGGAAGTTCATGTAACCCAATTGACTGCGGATTCAGTTTTGGAAGGATTGGTTGCAGCGGAAAAGAGTACGCAAGTCTCTGCGACACTTACGCTGCCGCATGTGAAAATGGTAAATAAACTATATACAAGTACATAACTTATATTTCCATTTTTTTGAAGTTTTATTTAGCAAAATCATAAGTAATAAAGAAAAAGTTATCATAACAAAGCTACTAAAGTAAAAAAAATTTAAATTTCTCCAGTTTGAATAACTTTCTAATATATCAAAAAAGTCATGTATGAGGAATTATAAACATTTCAATGCACAAGAATGCAATTTTTTATTTGTAATTGACCATTGTTTGACCAAATATTACCAATTATTACAGGTAATCAGGACTTGAGCGAGTTCTGTGAAGGAGGATACTCTTATGTGGGATTCGATATTCCGGAAATTCAAGACTGATTTGCTGTCTACTTACTAGCTTTAAAATTAAATCATGTAAATAAAGAGTTTGTTAACTCTCCAATACATCATAGTGAAAATTTATTTCGAGATACATAATACTTATTTTAAAGTTGAACTTAGAATTCCGTTTATTCATTCACTAAAAACACCGCCGTCAGCTTGTAAGGTGCAGTAATTATTACTTCTTACAAGGAAACTATTTCAGGTGCCACGCGTGTTTGGATATGTCATCCATCTTCAGCTTTACTGATAGTTCCCTAACTAATACTTTTGGATAAAGCTACTTGTAAAATTTATAAACTAATTTTCTACAAAGATTTGAAATTTTGAAATTAAAATATTCCTTAGGTCCTCTCTTCAAAACTACGATTTGCACGGTTAAAGCTCCATAACAGTTTCTGGAAACTGAAATTCGGGGCTGCTTTGAATTTGGAGTCAAGGGCCTAAATTTGTTTATAATTTGGCAAATGAAAAAAATTTTCGTGAGTGGTCAATTTTGAATTTCATGTAATATTTCCAAAAAAAAAGTTCTAAACTGAAATTTCAAAAAATAGTTTGAAGCAAACTTTTATGCAGTGAAACACGAAGTTTTGAAGGAGGGACAAATGAAAATTATAATTTCAAAATGTTTGCATTTTTTTTAAATATTTGTTTATAAACTTTACAAGCAGTTTTATCCAAAAATAAAAAATATTAGTTAGATAACTATTACAAAAGTTGAGGATTGGTGAAACTAAACACGCGTGGCACTTACAAGGAAACCTTTTGTGCTGATGGTCGAGTTGAGATAAGTGACCTATATGGTGACTTAGAGTAACCACTTTTAATATGGTTAC
>JAQFYP010000010.1:0-84263 GCA_034694865.1 Bilobella braunerae
AATTTTTTCAAACGGCTATTCTCATAATGGCTTGGATAGCTTCAGATTCAGGGGTGTTTCACTTATAGTGACGGCGGAAATATTGTTACTACGGGAAGCTGCTAACAAGCAAGCGTCGCGAAGAGACGCGAAACAGCTAGTATATATATAAAAGGCAATTGGACAGGTGAGCCGTTGTCGGGGGTTTCCTTAGTTTACTGACATTCTTATCTAAGAAATTGCAATTAGAAAAATTCAATTCCTAGAAACGTTGATGCTAAGACATTTAAATAACTCAAAATCGAATCCGAATTAGTAAATTATTTTTAGCAATTAGTAAAAATTATCTTTTGGAAGTACAGTTTCGCGTGCATTGGATAGTTCATAGGTATGTAGCTAACTTATTTAATTACCATTAAATAAAATACGACTGAAAATTGGAATTTGGAATTTGAATATTTATAGCCATTTAAGTTAATTGACACTAAACGTTTGTAAAAAAAAAACAAGTTGTTGTTTTGCGCCATTTAAATAGCGTACATAAAAACCTTTTGCCATTAATTTATTTGAAAACTAATTATTTGATCTTGGCATTTGGTTCTTTCAAATGAAATCATAAAATTTAGAAATCTTGAAAAGTGGTTTTTGCAACTCGGAAATTTGCGGATTGAGCAAACCTTACGAAAGGAATCGAAGTTTAAACTTCTTTGATTTAACTGTAAGTTCAATCAAAATTAAACTCAAAAATTAAAATTCAGGCTATACGGTTATGCGGTATATATAAGAAGTTGAAGCTGATCAATTAAGTGTCGTAATTAGTCGTCGTCGTTAAGTCGTCGTTAAGTCGTCATTAATTCCGTACTAGGACGGGTTTGTTACCTACTTGACTAAATAGAAGGAAATTATTCATTGTATTGACTTGCAAATACTACTTGCAAATACTTACAAATTAAACGAGATAACCGTCAACGACTTCTATCCCAAAGTAGCTATCTAAAAAACTAACTTGAGAATAATATCTCGACAAATAGTATATAGGACAAGAACAGAATAGTTAAATCAAGCAAACAAGGAAGCTGACATAATTGTATTTGCTAAAATCTGCCATCATCTTTCTTCTAGCTATTAATAGCTATACATTATCAACTAACGTCCCCATGGCCAATGATAAATTTATTTATTTATAAGATTTTGTGTTGTTCACTTCAATGTAGATTCTTGTCATGTCCTCCACCATAGACTTGAGGGCTTCAAATGTTTCCCTTCCCGAAGGAATAATTTGATTTGGTGGCAACAGAAAACCATGTCTAATGCAATACAAGCCAAATAAAATTCTGTATAAAGATTTTAATTCAACGCTCTACCTTCCCGTATCCCTTAATTCAAACAGGTAAGAATATTTCACGCCTGCAACCGCCTTTGCCCAATCAAAGCTACCTGTTTTTCAGCATATAAAATGTTAATTTAATACACCGTAGACTTTTGTGTCGGTTTACTTACCACCGGAAAATGCGTAGAGTACATCGGCTGAGGCGCCCGCTCTGTACTTGGTTCTGTGCACTTTCTCCAAGGCTGACAATGCCTTCTTTCCAACTGCTAGCTATAATTTATGAGCAATTAATTTGTGCATACAATTGTGTTAGTGCTACTGATAACAACTCTTAATTACTAACGCCTCTTCTCAATTACCAGTTCCTGATAGTCGGAAGATCGCTGTTTTGTGTCATGACTCCAAGGCAGCAACAGAAGCTACACATAGACAATTTTAAAATTGAAATGCATTGTCAAAATATAGTTATAGAATACGCCATTTCCATACTAAGTACAAGTTAGTCTACCATGGTGGTCACAACATTTTAGTCTCTTTAAAAGAAATAAAACAGGGGAGCAAAGGAGTTCTGCGCGGCGGCATTTGTTTGCTATAAGAGAATTAGTTTTCATCGCGAAATAAAGATTCTCTTGTCTTAGGAAGGGTTTGTTTGGCTTAAATACATGACTTTGGGATACTCGCATGTTGGACAAGATCCAATTACGTGTTACCTGTGTGTAGCTGTGGAATGTGAGGAAAAGCTTGAGTGAGTCCTTAATTTTCAAAATGAAGTCTTGAGAGGAAGAGATCTCAGGCTCTGACGCGGCTCGTTCTCCACGGTAGAATTCTGAGCAAGGGTCACTCGAAGTCCCCTTGCCTGGAATAATGTTCAAACAAATTATAGAACAAATTGTTTGTGCAATTGTTTCAAATTTTTTAAACAAGGTGAAGGCAGGCTTTATGTATGACTAAAATCTGGTACAAACTCACCTCCCCACTTATAATCCCAATTTCTGTTAGGGTCCACTCCTCTGCAGCGTTTATTCCGCCTATTCTCGGAACGTGTTTTACGCCACAAGCGGACCTACTCAACATATTTTTTTTAAAATTCAGGTGTGCTTTATAGTTTGATGACTATTTTCAATTTTGCTTTGTAAACCCACAGCGCCAACAGGTTTCATAGTATGAGCATAACCATCTAAAATTTAGTAAATTTTAAGAACCAATTTATGTGCGTGTAGTGTCAATTCGTTGGTTTCACCTGGATTCATGACGGGCAAAATGTAAAAATCAAAGTTATCCAACAGCTTCGAACCGTTGTTGTGCTCGGTTTGAAGTAGAATTTCCTTGGCCATATAAGTTACGGTTGCTAATTTACATGTTAAAATTGTGGTTTGTAATTGATTTTAGTGTTGCGATTTTTGCAGTTCTAACCAGGTGAAATCCATTCTCTGGCATGAATGCCACCATCAATCCAAATTGCAGGGCGGGTTGATTCTGGGCCTTCTGTGGAAAGCTTCATGAGCTTCATGGGCCGGCCCTCTGTCGAATTACCATAGTTGATGACTGTTACTAAATCGGGATACTTGAGGGCCATTTGCTCCACAAAACCATGAATCTGTAGAAGTCTGAGCTACAAAAACTGTGTGATTCTGAAAGTGTGGTACATTTTTACCGTTTCGATAGTATGGTATCTAGTCCAAGTCATTTGCATTGTTTTACGATTATCAACGTGATTAGCCCTCTCGTAGTCAATTGAGCTGAAGATTAGTAAACATATCATTATAATCATAAGTAAAGTTTTAGCTAACAATTTTAAAGAGATTTGAAGAGCGATTTAGGGCCAAAAGTATCGCTGTCAACTACGTACATCTGTAGATTGCTGTGCATTACTTCAAATGGAATGCGTCGAATGGCCAAGTACGATTTCAAAGCTTCCGCCGATTGAGGCGTAGTCATAATAAATGCGTTAGTGCCCATATAAGGTGAATTCCAAAATTCATAACGCCCGGACGCAAATAGCGTTTTAACGTGGTCAAATGCGTGGGGCGTTGCGAGATTGACCCTCAATACTTGATGACCTTGGTAGGACGGGACGCTCTCTTGCAAAAATGAATTGAAACCATTTGCTAAGACGACGCAAAACGATATCAATGAAAACTGGCCTAATTTTTTTAACATTGTAACTGGAATCTTTGTGATTCTAAAAGTGTCAACTGAATTTATAACAAAACGACAAAGCATCGTTTCTACAATATGTCAATGTATATAAATTAACTGTTTATCCTTAAAATATCAATTTGCAAATGTGCATCAATCAGCCTCAATTGTGCGACATTTGTTCACATCTAAACATGTGTGAATTGAAATAGTGACCCTGGGAGGGTTGACATGCCCCTAACCAAACGATCATGTTTACATCTTTCTTAAAAACATTTCCGACGGCCCACTGAATTTGGAATTTAGGGCATTACACACGTGTTTGAAAATTTTACTTCAAAACCACAAGGCATTTTTTCACCATTAATTAAATTTACGCGGTTCAACCATTGTGCGTCCGATGTGGACATACTCAAAGTTATCGAAGTGTACAAGGTCGTGTCCACACAATTCTAAGCACACATAATATTGTCAAGTAATAAATAATGACAACAAACATTTAGGCCCATACTGCGTATTTTATTGTATTGTCCTTCATTTATCAAATTCCGAATCGTCTTGCTCTGTTTTTATATAGATGCGCGTCATGTCCTCAACCATCGATTTAACTGCTTCGAAGGTTTCCTTCCCAGAAGGAATTATTTGGTTCGGAGGCAACAAAAATCCAAACCTAGTTTTTAAAGGAATTTCTATTAGCAAACTGCGAAGTAAGTAATCATTAACCAGTATAACAAATGCCATCTTGCAATTTAACTATTGAGTTTATCCCGCTACATGATAGTTGCAGTCCCTAATTCAATTAATAAAAAACTCGATACTTTTTCAATTTAAGTCGGCATATAATTATTTTCAAATTAATATAATTATATTAATTATGACAACAACCACTTACCTTCCTGTATCTCTCAATTCGTAACAGTAAGCGTAGTCAACTCCAGCTACACCTTTCGCCCAATCAAAGCTCCCTGCATTGTTCAAAATTGAAGAATAATAGAATAATTGCTAAATTTTTTAAACGAACAAAACCAACTTAAAACATTGGTTACAATTCTTGTGAGTCATTTTAATTTTCTTTTAAATATTAACCTCCTGCAGCTGGGTAAAGAATTTCTGCTGTGTTCCCAATCTTGTATTTGGTTCCATATACACTTGAAAGGGCTGATATAGCTTTGTTTCCTACCGCCATCTGAACAGTGTTAATTAGTTAATTTAAAATTGATAATTATGTACTCAACGAACAAACTCGTGTGTTAATCAAAGACCATCTAAACAGAATGGTACAATCTGCGGGTGTGCCACAGTATTCCTTCGTTATCAAAATCATATTACGGTATTCTTGTTTGTACGACTTAGTAATTACCAGTTGATCGTGATCAGGGCATCTAACGTTATCGTGGCTCCATGGCAACAGCAGTAGCTAATAATATATAATGTTAATCACAAAATTAGCGCAGTGCAAAAAACATTTTCAACAAAACATAGGAAACCAATTAATTTTTTCTATTATTAGCCTATTAAAGTTTTCAAGCCTTTACTTGTGAGTAGGCGTGAAAGGTAAGGAAAAGCTTGATTGAGTCCTTAATTTTGTATATAAAATTTTGAGAGGATGAGACTTCAGGCTCAGAAGCAGGTCGCTCTCCACGGTAAGTTTCTGAACAAGGGTCGTTCGAAGTGCCCTTTCCTGGAATTATGTATGAACAAAGTTTACACAGTCTAAAAATGTCTTGAGTACATTCTAAATTTACCTCCCCACTTGTAGTCCCAGTTTCTGTTAGGATCGACCCCTCTGCATCGCCTGCTGCGTCTATTTTCAGAGCGTGTTTTACGCCACATACGATCCTACAGTTTTACAATTATTGTCTTTAAGCAAGTAACAATAAACAAATGTTGTTTATCAGACTAATTTTGCTTCGAAATTGAAAACTTACCCCGCCAACTGCCTTCATAGTATGAGCATACCCGTCTATAATACAAGGAATCACAAAGTATATGTAGTATGCATAATTTCATGTAGAATCTGTAAATTGCATAGATGTACACCGTGCTTATTACAACAAACTAAACACCATGATTTGTTCCCATGGCGCATTAATTGTTTTGGATTTGATATAAAACAAACATAAAGTTTACAATTTAAAACACTATTGCCTTACTTACAAATTAAAGTAGCTTACATTAAAAATTCTTCGCACACTAAATAGATCGCTACAATTTCCTCATAATTAAAAGGAATATAGATCATTGACTTTCTGGTGTTGAGTTTCCGTTGGTAAGCACGTTTTATGAAATATGCAAAAAGTAGGATCAACGCATAATGAGGCACATATTGGCTACCTGGGTTCATGACTGGCATAATATAAAAGTCAAAATAGTCCACAATCTTGGGGCCGCTCTTCGTGGCGTTCAGAATGATTTCGTTTGCCATGTACGTTACGGTTGCTAGATTACGAATGAAACAATTAGTGGTTTTATGTAGGATAAACTTGGAAATTGCTCACCAGGTGAGATCCATTCCCTAGCATGTATTCCGGCATCAATCCAAATTGCAGGTCGAGATGACCGTTGACCTTGAGTAGAAATTTTCATGCCTTTCATCGATCGTCCTTCCGTCGACTTGCCATAGTCAAAGACACTGACTAAGTTGGGATACTTTTGGGCCATTTGATCCAGGTAGCCATGAATCTGAACAACATTTTGACAGTTAGATGATGTTGCACAGCAATTTTGTTATATTTTACCGTTTCTACGGTGTGATATTTATCCCAGCTCATCTGCGTCGAGCGACGATCGATGTAATTAGCACTCTCATAGTCGATTGATCTAATTTATTGAAAGAAATACCTGGTTTTGGCATTGTATCTATATCAAATTCATCACAATCTTACAATTTCTGCAACTTACGACTGAAGATCATAGAATACAACTTCATAGGGAATGCCAAGAAGGGAAAAAGATGTTTTCAAAGTTCCAGCTAATGCGGGTGGAACTAGTATATCAGCGCTAGACCCCGCACTTGGCGTATTCCAAAACTCGTATTTTCCAGACAAAAACACGTTTTTAACTTGTTCAAATGCAAAGGGCGAATTCAATTTAACTCTCACTACTTGAAACCCCTTGTAAGAACGTACATGCTCTTGTGACGAAACATGGGCTACACAAATAATTGCAAGCGCATATCTTCCAAAAGTTGGCAACATTTTTGCCACTAGCCCTAAACGTATGAACTGAAAATTATCTTTTCTGAGCAGTTTATTCTGAAAACGAACAATAGCCACGTGTAAACATCCTTTATAAGACAAATGCCAAAAGCACATTCATCAATGGATAACAACTGACATATTGGCTTTTAGTCACTTAATAAATAATTTTTTATATATTTAAACTGAAAATGACATGATCTGCCTATGAACCACATCCTTGTTCACTCACCGCTTAACAATCATCTTCACAAAAGGGTACTACAATCGGTTCAGAACAATAATTTCTTGCCTTGTTTGTCGTCAGAGACGGCACGGCGTCCTGGTATCACACACGGTCTAGCGTATTGCAAAAACGTTACAAACAAGTTTCTATTCTATAACCTTAATTTTTTAGAATGCAAGGCATGAATAATAATAGCACATAGTCCGGTTGGGAATTATCAGACTAACTAGTTTTCTAGTTTTTTCTAGTTTTGACACTCCACGCAAGAAATAGGAGCAACAAATTGACTCGCGATTTCATTGCTCAAGTATTCAGACTCATAAAAGAAAACTACGTTTTATGCTAAATACAAAATATATAGTATCATACTTTATACTACGCATATAATAAGTAAGTTGAAGTCTACAATGAAAGATTTGAAATGTCATCCAGGAAGATAATAATAAATATATTTAGGCGTACAGAAGTTTAAGGGCATTATAAAATGTAGTTTGAACACGTTCATGTACAGGTATCATTTATGTACGTAGTTAGAAAGAATATAGTTATTTTTTGGCCATGTTTGAGCCAATCACATTTATTTAATTTGATCTGAAATCGAATTCAAAGTTTTGATATCTATTGTTGAAATTTAGGACTCAGACGCGCAATTCGGACCAAATAAAGCTAATTAACTCCTTCGAATACGAAAACCCTATGAGTTCATATTAGATTTTTCGGTTTAATTTTTTTATTTTTCAAATTTTGAATCGTGGTGCTTTGTTTTTATATAGATGCGCGTCATGTCTTCCACCATTGATTTGAGTGCTTCAAAAGTTTCCTTTCCTGAAGGAATTATTTGTTTCGGTGGCAACAGAAACCCATATCTAGTAGCACACAGAAATACATGCTAAGAGACTAAAGTTTTTAAAAAGCATAAACATGTATAATCTATACAATCAATGTAAAATTAACCTCATACCTTCCAGTGTCTCTCAACTCGTAACAATACGAGTAAGCAACGCCAGCCACACCCTTGGCCCAATCATCACTTCCTGCAAATATTTAAAATTTAACTCGTATTGTAAGCACTTAAATTTAACTGTGAGCAATTGTGTGCAATTTATGAGCAATACGGTTATGTGTTGTGGTGTTAATATATGGCTAGTAACCTCCAGCGGCTGGGTATAACATCTCTGCAGAGTTCCCTGCCGTGTATTTGGTTCCGTACACTTTTCCAAGGGCAGATATTGCTTTGTTTGCTACTGCCATCTGAACAAATCGATTTATTTAACTTATATAAACATCCGGTTACTTTAAGCTAGCAAGCCGACTTGGTAATGAAAACTGCTGCAATCAAAACAGCGTGTTTCTAAGTTGAAAACTATAAAGCACACAGTCACTCACGTTACATACACTTACGATAGCTAGCATTTGGTACTAACCAAACAGTTTCGTCACGGGGCACTAAGATGTTCTTATTTCTTCTCAAGAACAGGCTTGTTTGGCTAATCAACACCTTTTTAACCGCACTTTCAAGGGTCGTACGTAAGAAAGTTATTAATCTAAAATGGGGCAAACTAACCAGAAAAGAATTTTAAGTGTATACATTTTCAATACTTTAGTAATCAAACCTATAAACCCTATGAATTACAGTCCTTGACTAGGACAATGTCCAATAAATACAAATTAATCCATACTTTCAAGTCTAAAACTGCAGCTGCAGATTAAAATCATATATTAATGATCGTATGTTCCTTGGCGCATTACTCTAATTTAGAAATAATAAACACAAAATAAAAAAAACTCTGCACATCTCGTCAAAAATTCTCCTAAAATTCTTTTTTTTTCCGTTCCTTCTTCTTTTGTTCTTTTGAACTGTGAATTAGATTAAACAAAACCATTGAAAGGTCCTTTTAATAAGCACGCAGAGAGAAACCTCGAAGATCTAAATTTGTATGCATTTATTCTAGTTTTCCAAACTCAAGCATATAGCCGACTTATATTTTTCAATTACCATTTTACCGTGGTCCGGAGCTCTGACGTTGTCGTAGCCCCATGGCAACAGAAGAAGCTATTAAGGAATCATATTCATCCGTAAATTAAAAAATTAGAAAAAGGGGAAACTTTCTAATTTACATTCAGGTTATAATGTAGAATTGTAGAAATCACTTTAATAATATTAAAATTCTAATTAACACTAATTTTAAGCAATTACCTGAGAATAGCTGTGAAATGTAAGAAAAAGTTTGATTGAGTCCTTAATTTTGTATATGAAATTTTGAGAGGATGAGACCTCAGGTTCAGAAGCTGCTCGCTCACCACGGTAAGTCTCTGAACAAGGGTCGTTCGAAGTTCCCTTGCCTGCAATTTTGATGAACAAATTGTAAACAAACTTGAAATACTTTAAAAATCAAGCGTTTGCTTATCAATTTGTAGTAAAAATTATGCTTTGAATTAAAGGCAATCAGACAATTCCTCTCGGAAATTTACTCGGACTATAGTATAATTTTACTTTTACACTTTTGAGTGGAAACTTTGCTTAACACTATATATTCAAATTTACCTCCCCACTTAAAGTCCCAATTTCTGTTTGGGTCCACTCCTCTACATCTTCTGCTCCGTCTACTTTGAGAACGCGTCTTACGCCATAAACGGTCCTATAATTCATGAACGTTGTTGAAACGATTATACCAGAGTAAGGTTTTGGCTTTGAAATGAGAACTTACCCCGCCAACTACCTTCATCGTATGGGCATATCCGTCTAAAATTTAATAGTGAATAAATATGTATTCAGTATACATATGCCTAACATATGATATTATTTACATATTACTATGGAAATATTTATTGTACAATGCAATACAAACAAACCAAATTAAACAAAATTAGGTCCAGAATACGTATTAGCTATCTGTACCTGGGTTCATGACTGGCATAATATAAAAGTCAAAGTAATCCACAATCTTTGGGCCGCTTTTTGTCGCATTAAGTAAAATTTCGTTAGCCATGTACGTTACGGTTGCTAGTTTATACAGGGTTATAAGTTTTTGAATTTGATAAATTAATTCCATAATATTCAATATAAAGCTCACCGGGCGAGATCCACTCTCTAGCATGAATTCCAGCGTCAATCCAAATGGCAGGTCGATTTGACCTTTGACCGTACGTTGAAATTTTCATGCCCTTCATAGGTCGCCCTTCCGTTGATTTACCATAGTCGAATACACTGACTAAATTGGGATACTTCTGGGCCATTTGATCCACGTATTCATGAATCTAGGTAAAAATTTTACTTTAGGAAATTAGGTGTTAATGCAAAAATTGCGTTACGTTTTACCGTTTCTACGGTGTGATACTTGTCCCAGCTCATCTGTGTCGCACGACGACGATCAACAGAATTAGTGCTCTCATAGTGAATTGCTCTACATTATTAAGAAAGTTAGGCGTATAATTTAGTTCTAAAACTAACAATTGTAACTTACGACTGAAGATCGCTGAATACAACTTCATAGAAAATGCCAAGAAGTGCAAACGATGTTTTCAGAGTTCCCGCTAATGCGGGTGGGGCCAGTATATCGGCGCTAGAACCCACACTTGGCGTATTCCAAAACTCATATTTTCCCGTCACAAACATTTTGTTGACTTCTTCAAATGCAAAGGGAGAATTCAATTTAGCTCTCACTACTTGAAACCCTTTGTAAGAACGTACAATCTCTTGTGAGGAAGCATGTCCTACAAAGATAATTGCAAATCGAAAGAAAATTCTTCTAAAAATTTGCAACATTTTTTTAACGTTCCTCATTACTAGTTCAGGACAAACGAACAAAAAGTATTGCGCTAAAGTGTTGGAAATGAAAATTTTCAATACCATATTCATCAGTTGACGTTACCTGACATTAAGCTTATAATCGTTATAATTTATTAAGTATTGATACTGCAAAGGGCATAGTTTGCCTACAAGCCACATCGTTATTTGTTTACCGCTAACTAATCATCATCACAAGTTTTCCGAACAAATGACTTTTTTTTATTGTATTCATATACGTCACAGGTAACCCGGAATCGAGAATGGTCTTTCGCTTTGCACAAATATAGCAACCAATTGTTTCACAAAGTACACTTTCATGTTTTTCATAATTTTACATTCTCTTAACGTAAAAACCTTTTGTTCTATATAAACAACAGTGGGACATAAAATAAAAAATTACTCATAGTTCCACATAGGTACTCTTGTTCTCCATATTTCATATCCGGATTTGAACATGCCTAGCATAATACCCTTCAGTTGTTTGCTGCTATCCAGTTTCTTTTTGAACTTAAACTTATGAGAAAGTTGAAAATCAACAACGGACTAATAAGTAGTACATTTGAGATAAGTACTGAAGAGCATGACAAATTCACTGCTTATCGAATGTATTTTTTGCAATATAAGGTATTTATACCTATATATAAAAATTGACAAGATACATTATCAGATAAAGAGGGCATTCCTGGTACCCCGAGCGGTATAACATCTACTGCGCTATTATCCAAAGATGGAAAATTTAGCAGTAGTAATACTGGTATTGACTAGCTTCTGTTTCGATAAAGAATAATACGAGTGGATTCACTCGTATTTTCAGACAACACTATTTGCTCGTATGATGGCAGTTTTTGTCCGATGCGTTGCGAGAGAGAAGCGAGAGTCCTCTGAGCTGAATTGACGCATCGGCCGAGTTCCAGGTGGAAAGTATGTTGGCTCGCCTCGGCGACCGCAGCCGTTCCGCTTGCTCGCCCCTATTTCCATGAGCTCTTGTAGGCGCACCGACCCAGTGGCCCTAGGTGGCCCCTCGCCTTCGTACGACTGCCGAATTAGCCCACTGTGTAGTCCATTGGACTTGACGCTAGAGCGGACGAGGGTGGATGAGGTTGTTGTGAATGTGGATTGACGACTGAGGTGTCGCTGGAGCCAGCGTGACTTGACGCTGGAGGGTCTCAGGGAGCAACCAAGGACCTTGAGGAATGCGCTTCTGAATTTGGAGCTCATGACATTGTAGAGAATGGGGTTGATGGCGGAGTTGAAGTAGTGCATGAGACGTGAGAAGTAGAGAATGTTGTAGTAGAGTTCTTCGCCCATGTCTGATAGGGACGAGTGGGGGGCGAGGATGATATATACGGACAAAATACGGAATGGTAGTAGACAGATGAAAAAGAAAAATACCACAGTGCCCAGCATCAGTACAACCTACAAGAGTAAGTAAATTATTAGTTACTTTCGAATTTAATTTTCGAATTATAAGTATAATTACTTTTGACTTTACTGTTTAATCATATCTCAGAAAGTGTGACTTTGAAATCTGCTAACTATGCTAGCTAATACTCCGTTAAATTTTTATTGCAGACACTACCATCCAGATTTAAGTATACTTTTAATAGGTAACAACTAGTAAAAATCCGTCCCAGGACAGGAAAACAATATTTTAACATTTTAGTGTAGAAGAACACCGCTGCGCTGCACTCCTTAACACACCTATTTCATATTTACACGAAAAGTAATTTTAATGCAACATTCGGAGCTGGGTGAAAGGAAGAGTTTTTGTGCCACCGTTACGCGCAGCAGTGGATAAGTAGATGAACGGCTATAAAAAGATTACAAATATTAAAGGGATGAAATGTGTTAACCCTTCGCGTCGAGTTAATTAAATATACCGGGATTTTTAATCTTATATTAAGAACGATAATAAAGTGTTATCAATACTCTATAAATTAAGACGGAAGAGTGCGTGCCAAGGTTATATTGTAGTAGGGATGGTCACACAAAACCCCATTGCATTTGAACGCTGCTGAGATGCGGATAATTGCTAAAATTTTAAAACTAGCCAAAACAAGTGCGTCCACGGACAGCATGAAGTAGAAAATAAAATGGAATTGAGTGAGACTGCTGTGAGACGGGCTTGTTTGGCTACAACCTACACCTAACCTTAAAAACATAACATTATATAAAATTAAAACACTAAAACTGTTTTGGACCTCTTGTGGCACTTGTTGCGTTGCAAAAGTTACCAATTCCCGACTTCTTATTCTTATTAAAACAGAAAAGTCCCCCAAACCCCTTTTTTTAAGATTCTCATGAGCATATATCAAGTAGTATATGAGACATGCATAAAAATCTTTCATTTGTTACTACAGTATTTTGAAAAAAAGATAAATAGAAGCTCTGCCGGGGTTGGATAGGTAGTTTGCATAAATTAATACCTGCTTCCTTGCTCTGATGCTCGGGTGGTCTCCAGTGTCGCATCGACTGGTGAGTGAGATATTGCATGGATCAGACATTAAGCTGCGCGAGATGACCCAGTAGAGACCAATGAGAAGGAAGAGGGGCATGAAGAAGAAGAGGGCGATTGAGGAGAGGAAGTAGAACGTCGACCAAAAGTCCACCGCTTCCATCAAGCAAGCTGGGCGAATGGAGCGATCGATGTAGGGCAGCTCTTTGTGCTTCGCTATCACCAGCATTGGACTGAACATCCACATTTTAGAACTTTTCTAATTTATTTTCAATTATCCATTAATTTACCTCGTCGACACGAATCCCACAATCCAAATTATGATACAGAGGAATGCTGCCCTTTGCTTCGTGCAAGTGTAGTTGGCTCGCAGTGGGCGGCAAATTGCAATGTAGCGCTCCAAGCTAATTGCCAATATTGTCAAGACAGAAGCATGAGCTACTGACAGCTCGGCAAATGGCACCAGTTTACCTGTCAACCATAATTCATTCTTAGAATTTCAAAAAATAAGATTATCTGCACATTTTCTGAGAATTTTTACTATTCCTCAAAAACAAATCACAAATCTCAACTATAATAGTAATTATGATAAATTATTATTTATAATTTATTATTAGTTATTATAAATTATAATAAGAAAAATTGAAAAATATTATTGCGTTAACGGAATTTAAAAAATCCAAACTAGCCGTTCCCGGGAGAAAAAAATTAATACAATATTTTATAGTAATTTATTTAATGAGTTTGATTCGTTAAAAATTAGTTTTGGTAGAGCCGTAAGTTATTAGAACCGAGAATAGTCACTCCCTATTAAATCATTGCAACGTCATAATTAAATTGCCAGGCTTTTTTGAATGACGAACGCACAATGTAAGACAAGAAAAAATATATTAGTATAACTCGAAATTTTCGATTTGCTGGTATTTTTTGTAACGAACCTTTCTTTAAAATGAAGAAAAAAGAAAGTTAATTTCATGGTAGAAGGGAATTGGAACCACTTGGAACCATTTGTTTCAAGCCTCGCTTCCGGAATTTTGGATGATAATTTTATGTTTAGTGGAAATGGAAGCACCGGATGCTTCCCTGCGTCGCATCCCAAACATTCCCTTGTTTCAAGACGTTTTACACATTTGAAAATAGGAGTTGGATACACAGAGACAAAAACAATGAAGACGGAATGAGGACTTTGCAATATATTGAGCTCCGCTTCACTGATCCCATCTTCACAACACACTTACAATTGCTTCATATTGGTTCTATTATTCCTTTAGCATATAAACAGTAAAAATTTTAAATTAATTGCAAATGTCTGTGAAGACTTGACTACAGCAATATATGCCGAAACAAAACAAACGACAAAATAATAATCAATAATAAACACAAAAGATGTCATATGGTATTTACTAGAATTTATAACAAAGACGTGTTTTAAAGGCGTATAGAATTTGCCAGTGAGGCTTAAATTAATGTGACCATTCCTATGTATTACTTTTCTTATTTAATATTTGTCCATTATTTTGAATCGCGTTGCCATCGGAATGCGGTTTGAAATAGTTGCAGTAATGTGTGTAGTTCTATTTTATGGCTTTCCTTTGACAAATTATGGGCAAAAGACTTTCTCCTAAATTAAGCCTCACTTGATTTCAAACTCCACAAAGCGTGCCCTCCCTTTGTGTATCTAGAAATCTTTGAAATCTTTGTCCTTCTGCTACATTCAGCAAAGTGTGACTCGAAGGAATTCGAACGTTCCCAATTCCTCCAAATGGAGGGAGAGCTGCTCCATTAACTCCTTTCCAGTCACACAGACACATCGGATCTTGAGATCTGCTCAGATGCACTCTGATACCACAAGCATTTTCCAATGCTGGGACATATGGACATCATTGAAAAAGTTGAGTTGAACACGTCAAAGTGTCGGCATGTCACCCCATTTTGGACTCAACACCTCAAATGTACCTTAAATGGCAAAAACAGCTTTGAGAGCGGTCATTTCAAACACAAATCGTTTGCAGAAACCACAGACCAAAAAGCGAGAAATGATTACTAAACATAAAATGGGAAGTTTGGACGTACAAGGATCTGTCGTCCATACCGCCAAAACTTTCGAGTTTACTAGATTCCTATCTAATTCTAATTTTCAGAATATACATATTTTTATAGAAGGTACTGCCTTATTAATTTCTAAAGTTGTTTGTGAAGCAGCGGTTACCAAAAAAGTTTCACAGTATAAAATTACTAGGGATAATAGTAAGACCAATTTTAACTTCAAAGGAGAAAGCACGGAGTTGTCTTGAATTTGAAATGAGGCTCAATCCGCCTACGGAGGATTTGAGGAAGTTTTTGAGTCAAAGATGAAGCGTCTCAAATTGGAATCAAATGCATTGAAGACGCCGCCTGACTACTCCTTCAAACTTTCAATTCAGTTTCTAAAAGTTTGGAGAAAGTAGAGAAAATAATTTTGGAATTATTATATACCACACGATAATTAAACTGCATGCTGCTAATTATGCAAAGATGCAGTCTAACACTAGTCAAGTCTAAATCAGGGTTAAGCTTAACACTCCAGGTTGTGCTTAAATTTGCCACAAGTGATTTTCTCCTAAATTAATTTCGATTTTTGTTTTGATTCAGCCTAGTCACGAACCTGCTGAATAGCTAGTAAATCCTTTAATTGATTTCTTCGTAACTAAACTGATTCTAATAGACTGTCAGCACAAATTATTCTAGATCACTTATTTAATGGCCCCCCCCCCCCGCATCAAATGGAAATGTTTTTCTCTCATACATACGCTGCAAACTATACTCTATGAATACTCCTTTTTCTTCAGCCTTTACTGAGATTCACTTTTCTGTAGTCAGATATAATGCAACAATAATAGCCTCATATTTCTTCCATGATTACGCATCATGAAACAAGTCGTCGTTCAGTAGCCTGACAAGCCCGATATAGAATAGTTTGGAGTTTGTGACGCCTTATCTTCGTCCTATTGCTTATAGTAGATCAAACTGTAACAAAATATCATCTAGCATTGTGCATTTTTCTAATACGTTCTTCTAGTGTAGTTTTGGACGCCAGTCATGTTTATGTAATTTAGGGACAGTATTAGTTGATGCTTGGCTGCAAAATGCGCTCGCGGGAGAAAATGAATACTTCTCAAATTTTGTGTGGCGTGTCTAAATATTTTTGTATTAAAGTCTGCAAAGGTAAAACTTGAATACGGGTTTTATGATAGTGGAATCAATGCGTTTGAGAAAGAGAAAGAGGGAAAACATGTTTATGGAAAGGTTCAGTGGGAATAAAAATGGAAGGGTGCTAGGAGGGAATGACGATTTAAATCCATTTCTAACGAGAATCCAATAGAGACTAGAATGTATTTCCAATGCTTTTAAAGCGACTTCTTTCTATTCCAATCACTTTCTTCACTTGAGCCAAAACTAGCCGTGCAGAACAGAAGCTCGAGAGTGCAGCAGAGTCTGATTAAAATTAGGAGAAAGTAGATCCTCCAATAAAGGGCAATGACACAGCTTTTAGAACAATTTCATCGACTCAAACAAATTACGCTACTTACTTTCATTATGAGCAAAAGGCGTTCTGGGTTGACATATTTTGCAACCTACGCAACAATTTAATTGAATGTAGAGCAGTATCAACATTAAAATGTTGAGATTTTATGATAAGGGGCGAATGGCAAAGCTCAAATTCACTTAAAATGCAGTAGCGTTACATAAAAATACTAAGTTTACGTACTCATGACGACATATCGTAGCATTTTGCTTTTTAATAAGCCACTTCAATCACCGCATTTTCAAACGAACATCACTCACTTCTGTCCTTCATCAAAGGATCCATCGTTGAGATCTTAATCTAGAAACATTACTTTTCTAAGAAGTGAATTCCATTTCAAAATGAAATGTTCGCATGTAAGTTTCATCGGAAATAGACATTTTGAAGAGCCGCGGATCAAGTCATCATGAGCTAGAGCCATGAATCATGATTGGACTAAAAATAAGATAGCTCCATTCCCCTCCTTTCAAATTGTTTTTCTTGGGGAGTAATTGCAGCGAGCCTATTTGCATGGAAATGAGCCCTTGAAGAAATAAAATTGAGTCCCTTGACAGCCATGCTGGAGTGGCTGGAGGCTGGAAAATTTCGTGAAGAAACAAAGGGAGCGACATTTGGGACTCATAACAACACAAGGATAAAAGCTCTTTCAACTACACTACAATAGCATGTGCAATGTTTCTCAGTAGGCTTTCTTTTTAATTCGGAGATTTAATTAATGTTTATGTTTAATATATGTGAGGAATAAATATGCCAAATGTTATGCTTCGGTGAAAGCATAGCGAAAGCACAAAATCGTGTCCGGCCTTCTAATTGAACTCATTTGTTTCAAAAAATTAAATAATTTGTATTGTTTTACTTTTCTTTGAATTTAGTTTTTGCTTTCACCAGCTACATCGTATCAAATTACTTTTACTGGTTCGAATTGCCATAGCACTTTTCTGTCTCGCAAGAAATTAACCAAACAAGTCAGTTCCAGCACAGAGGAGCCCTTAATGTGCCTGTCATTACATATGCTTCCTTGGCTAGCATATAGTTCTCACTTCTTGCGCATTCCTTGTAAACAAAATATTGCTAATCTATTGAAATTATAGGGAAAGTGAAACACCTATTTTTCTTTAGACAGGATTGTCTGACTTTTTTTATGCATGCAATTTAATGTGCAAAACATGTGAAGTTTGCCTAAAAACAAACAGTAATTCAATCTTCAGTAATTGAAATGGCTGATAACACACACTACATTTTTTTTAAATAACAGGAAGCCTAACTTATTAAGCCAAACAAGCCCATCCATGGAAAGAGAATCTGTTTCAAATAAAAAAGTCTAAAGCCTTTGGAGCCGTATCAAATTTAAATCCAGATCAATGACTTAGACGAAGTTTCACACCCTTAAAAAAATTCCAACTTAGAAAGGGTAGTTTTGCTATTTGTGCATTTTGTTGTTAATACCTTGAATATTCTAAGTTGAAAATATCTCAACTGAACCAAGGCATGGTTTTCAAATAACATATTTTAAATTTAATTAAAAATGACAACTTGTAACCTAAGGTAGTTCCAAATTTTAAAACTTTGAGATTAAAAAACCAATAAGTGACACTTACACATGGTGGGTCCGAGGAGCCACACTTCCGGTTCCGTATGAAGTTCTACGAGTCCAGTAGGAACGCAGACAATGAGAACGAGTAAGTCTGCGAGGCTGAGATTGACAAGAAAGATATTGGTGGAGCTGCGTAGGTCCTTGTTGCGCCAAACGACCCAGGGCACAAGAGCGTTTCCAATGATTCCGATTATGAGAATTAAGGTGCAAAAGACGGTTGAAGTGGTGCGGATGTAGGCAGGGAAATAGGGCTCCTCCAGGTGGAAACTTCCGTTGGAGTACCCACTCCAATTAGTCACAATCACACCTTGAGGTCCTCCGTCATTGCTCAAATTTCCAAATTCATTGCCACCGGACTCCATTATGTCACCTCACGTTGACCTCCACTTATTCACAAAGGTCAACCGCACTTCCCTTCTCATTTGCAGCCTTCTGAGTCATTCCAACCTAAAGATTACAAACACTTTAAGTGGAGATTTTACATCACATTTTTGACATCACTTTTTATTTGCTTTCACCTGAAAATAATAGCAGGAAGAGAAATGTTTCATATGAAGCGACTTTTACTTCAACAAAAAACAAACCTACAAAAGTAAATTTTTGGTAAAAAAAATAATGTAAGTTGGCTCAATTTTCAACACTAAAGAAAATTCCACTATCTTTTGGTGAAAGTCGATTTAAATAACTTTCCATATAGCAGGATGCAGGAACTGTGTAATGAGGAAGCGCAAGATTTGTGTGTTATTGTACCTCGTGAAGCGCTCAGTTTGAGACTGATTTGTGTTGTGTGAGGGCATGGCCGACTGTCTTGTGTTTGATAAATTGAATGTCAGGTGTAAAGTAAAGACGCTAAACGCTGAGCCATATTTCACTCGTGCTGAGGCATCTCATTAAAACGTCAATTCCTAGCCCAACAAACAAGACTTTACTTCTGCATCTTAGCAGATGGCCAAGGCGCTCCAGCCAACTGCATTCAAACATCATACATCATCCCAAAACACATCAATTCTGCTTTCAAAAACACTCTAGAAAACTAGGAGCAGGCCAACGACCCAAACTCTAAATTATAAATTTAATTAAACTCCGCATTGATTGAAATATGAGAGTCAGCCATATTTATGATATGGCTTTCACCACTGCTTTCCCCGTAGGAAATTTAATTGCCTTCCACGCCAGGCGGCTATAAATAAGCACAACACCTCTCCCTTCTTTATTTATGAAAAAACCAAGCTCCTAATTAAAACTAATTAGCTATTTTCCTCTAGAACGCCTTTATGCAAATATAATATAAGCGAACACAAAAACATTTTCCACTCCAATACAACAAAACTAAACAAAAAATCCAAAAACAAAATTATGTCTAAATTTCAAACAGAGACTAGAAAATAGGGCTAAAATCGTTAAATCGCAAAATCTAAATGGAGACCTTGGCTTTGTGGGATCACTCTAAAAGTTAGTGTGCACTTTGACTTGCCATTATCAAGCACTTTCCTCCACATTGACCTTACTTGGTCTGTTGGGCATAAAGTTCATCGGAAGATAGCTTGAGTGTCACGGTGACACCTACACTCATATGGCTTGGGTGGTCCGCCTTAAGTGGCCCAACCTCCTTGACAGGAGACATTTAGAGGTGGAATAGGAGCGGAAGGGCCTCCTAAGATTACTCGGATCCTCTTAAGGGTCATTGAAAAGGAGCAGTTTCTATTTCAATTTGGTTGCCATGGATTTAAGGACATTTTTACGACCAAGAGATGACTTGAGCTAATTGCACTTAAGGAGGAGGAAGAGATGCTAGGATGAGGAATTGGTCCGGATGCCAAGTGCACTTAAATCTACAAAACACCCATTGCCGCCACAAAATGCACGAATTCCGAGGAAAATCACAGAATTCAGGCTCAAAAACTCCAGTTTCTCTATGCACAAGTCAACACTGTAAGCAAGACTTATTTAAGCTATTCGATTAAAAGTAACAAAAACCATTAATGAACGGAACGGAACATATGAATTTTTACATGTTAAAATATTTTACAACAATAAATTATGTGTAGCCTGGTAAGCACATTAGAGAACAGTGGTGCAAGGCACAGGTCCTCAAATTTTCTTCCCCATAATTATCATTCAGTTTAATTTTACCTTATTTCCAATTATTGTCTGGAGGAAAACGTTTTCTAACATGGGTTTGTCTGAGCAAAATGCGGCTTATGCATAAATAAGAAAGTTACCAATGCTAGTGAAACAATTACAAATCTTGCCAAAAACTTTAAATCTTTTTGTTATTATGAGCGGAAAATTCTTATTTACTGCAGATTTACAGTGCAAGACGCTTTGAATATATTTTTAATCTTGTCATTTGATGCAGCAGAAAGTATTAATACTCGTTCTAGATCTAATCTTTATGCATTTGCTATACCGTTTAATTTTGGAAATTGTATTTGCAGAAATGCATAATGGGCCGAAACCCTTATTTTGATTTGTGATCAAGCGATGGTTAATGTGAAACACAGCATTTTGGCGCAAATGAATTTTGGTGGTATTAAAAGGACCGATGAGCAAGTTTGATTTATAGAAGCAATTCTAATGAGCGCTTCGGTTGAGGGAATTTCATTTTGAACTTGGCACCTCCTCCAACATGTCAATCGCATCTCTCCACGCCATTCTATCTTTTAAGCCCAGAATCTCATTTGAAGATTCTGAACTGAACTACTTTTCTAAGAAAACAATCTGGAGCGTTAGTTGCCAAAGTTTACAAGAAAGTTGAAGTGGAAAGTTGCCTAATAAAAATGAGTTGTTAAGTCATTGGAGTGGAGACATGCTGTTGAGGGCATTAAAATAACAACTTCCCTTTGTTTTCGGTAGGGAAAAGGCCCCCAGATGGGGGCTTTGCACTCTTGGACACTTTCTGGAATTTGAAACCTGTCAAAGTGTGCTGGTCTCTTGACAGAATTTGATTGGCAGCATTTCACCGACACACTTTGACTCTTACTTTCCAAACGCAAAAAGTGTCCCACAACTTTAAAAACACTGCTTTCTCCAGTCACCAGTTTATGTCAATCGATTTCCATAGAATGGCAAGAACTTTCACTGGAGCTTTAGTGCTTTCCGCTGTTGGTGTGAACTTATTTCAAACCTTGCATTTTTGTTAATAAAAGCGCGAGTTTTTCTATACTCCCTTGTGGTGTGGTCACCAGAGCATTCAACAAGAACATGACTCGAACCCTATAATTCTAAACTCATTTTTGTAGATTCTAGCTTAGTTAAAACAAAACATAGTTTGATTAACATAACAGAATCTTGAGGAATAGCTAATCGTTTGTGCGGTCCCACAGGCAGTGTAATACCCAAACAAGCCATAGTATAGCAGATAAATTGTTGGTTTAAACTTTAAAAAGTTAAGTTTTAATAGCTGCAGTAGATTGTCATTAGACCAGGTTTAAATAACACTATTATAATTAGAATGGTTGTGAACTGCTTTTTGAGAAATATCTTATGATTTTATCTAGAACAGTAGCTCAGCAGCTATTTTAGCAAGACAGAAATGATGGGGAAGCTAATTTAGAAAAGCAGTTATCCCAATTTAGTGACATAAAGAGCCCATCAATTATTGGGATTCTGGAGGATTAAAGAGAGTTCTCTGTACTGTTAATTGGAGAACCTCTTTTGAAAGCGCTTAATTATTGCGATGGAGTTGGCTGATTCTGAGGAATGAGGTGTGAAAAGACGCCAATGATAGCCACAATGGCGCTTTCTTCTGCCACGCATTCCGCCCTCAGTTAACCTCATTCTGGCCTCAAAGGCAAGGCCAACAGAGTCAAGCACTATTAATGGATCACGCACGTGAAGCCGTATCGAGCAACACAAGTACACGCTGCCAAATGGATGAAATCTGTGAAATGAAAGGCAGGAAAATTCTTCCGGATCAATAACTCACTACCAAATATCCTCCATTTCCCTAATTTATAAACCATTGGAATCAGAGCTACGCAGTTTTCCCAAACAAAATGCAAAGAAAATCCAAAAAGTGCGTAACCAAATCAGAGATTTCGTAGGCAGACCTTGGCCTCAAAGGAATTTACCTGACTTATTCCAAGAGAAATGTGGCACATTTTATTTTACCAATAAAACCAAATTCCATTTCCTCTTATTCCGCGAACTACAATATGCTAGTGTGCGTGTGTGCGTGCTGAAATGGAAATCTAGAGCAATGACACTGGCTCATCATTATCTTGTCAGGGGCTTCTTTGTCAGGAAATAATGGCACGCTTGCAGGAGAAAGTCAAAGCTTTCACCACATCGTGTAAAATGGAACATCGAAGCTCAAACAAGAATTCTTTCCAGCTTTCACAAAAATTGATTTGAACCTAACCAGGGCTATCGTGCCACAACTTTCACATAGTTTAGCGATTGGTACAAAAATTTGAGCTGTATTTCTAGTTTGAATAATTTTAGAAATTTAGAAATTTGGTCGTTACCATGCAATTTGGTTTTGAAAGGGATGCACTGCCACATATATTAACATGAGAATAAAACAACCTAGGTTACATTTATTTTGAAAATTGTGAGTGGCTATTTTAGGCAAACTGCTTACGTATACGGAGGTTATCTAACTAAAATACAACACATTTTAAGTTGTTACCTTAAATGTGCTTCATACTTCATAGCAATTCCTGAGAAAATCACAATGTTCTGTTTCTAGTGGTATTGAATATGAGCTAAAATGATGTTTCTAGTAAAATTCTAATATGATATTTTTCGCATACATGAGTAAGATTGGTTGATAGAAGGATGAAAATGAGAAGACGCTGATAGGAAAATTTAAGGAAAGTATTCAACCAGCATTTACGTAGAGAAAGTGTGTAATAAAGGGAAAGGTGCGTTACCTTGGTGTAATGGCTTACGCACTTTAGAGTGAGTCATTAATGCGTAATTAGGAGAGGCACGTGGACGGGCTCAAGCCAAGGCAGAATGTAGGTTTCTCATTAGAATTTCATGGAGGCCATGCTGCCAATATTTCACAGATACTTTCACCTGCACAAGCCTAAATGTGAAGGTGAAAGTTTGGAGAGAGACGCACGCCGTGCGTACAAAAGTTTATAGTCCTTCCAACCACCCAGAAGTCATCGAGGCCAATCTCAGTCCATAACTTTTTATAAGGAAAGTCAGGATTATTTTTGCAGAAAAAAACGATTCTTTTGCAAAAAAAAAAGAAGATTTTTTTCTGCAAAGCTAGCTTCCGTTTTATTGCGCTTTAATTATGGGGATTGGAGTCAGCTGAACGAAACATCTGTAACAAATGTTTTCCGCTGCAAATAAAGTTATTTTGTATTTTAGAAGATTTGATACAGCTGAAGCAGCGGAAATCTTTTAGAAATTAATACTTCCGGCCCAAGAACATGCTCACATTTATTCCGGAGAAAAACAATAATTTCTGCCTTTTCTTCCTCTTGGATAATTTCATTTTCATTTGTAGGTATGATGGTAGGATGAGGTTAAATATGTATAAAAATATATAATTTAATAGTAGAATTGCCCTAACTAGGTTAAATCATGCATAAGCCCACACTTTGTGCTAAAGTACAACAATACAAAACAATGTTGCTAACAACAGGAGATGAGTCCCGTAACGATCTTATCTTTTTTTTAAAACCTCCAACGTTTTTCTTTCAAGAAAACTTGGTGAACGTCGAAAAAAGAAAGAAAGATGTCTCAAAACAAAATTGTAGAAATCAATTAAAAAATTTTTTCGATCACCAGCGACTAAGCTCATTTTATTTACATTACGTGTTTTGTAGTTCCATTCATCAAAACACACATCTGACCACTAGAAATAAGAAAAATGTTAATTTTGCTAGAATTTGAAGTGGGATTTGTAATTTAAATACTATTTGCGCAATAGGTGCTAATAATATTTATTAAAATTAAGAAAGTTAATGTAACTTGGCGTAATTATTCTAGAACTTTTATCCTATCAAAAAACATTGCCACTATATTTGAAGCTGATTATTTTCTGTTTCAAGCTGTTTCTTCTGTTTTTTCGTATGTTAACTGAATTCAACAAATTGTGCAACCAATCGCTTTAAGTTAATAACTGTTACAAATGATTAAAACATTCCTGAATCAAGTAGAGTCATCATTTATACCTAAAGCGATAATGGCTAAAATAATTACGGTACCCAATATAATGTCTATATGTGTATACACACAGTGCTCTAACCGTGTTTATGTGTGAATTTCCTTTATTATTATTTTTTATTTTTGCGGCACCATAGTATGCAATAAAATTGTAATTAAGCAATTAACACAAAATTTTTAACTAATTTCTATGTTATACTATTTGAATAAAATCAAATTTGTTGTGACTTCAATAATGCAAAACAATTTTTTGCTCTCAAATCCTAAAGAGTCCATGATAAGCGTTTGTTTAATTTTGCGCATATTTAGGTGACTTTTGCTTAAGCCTCTAAATTTCCGAAACTGCTTTTACCCTTGTTGTTTACTCTTGAAGCGCTAATTAGTGTGGATGCTTGAAATTGCTTAAATTAATTAAGTTGAAATTGAGAAGGCGGTCTTACATTTGTGTTGAGGAAATTAGCCAAGCGTTCCAGTTTTCTTATTGTTTGAAGACTTTGCTAGAGACAAGCGTTGTTTCCTGGTGAGGAACAAGGAAGAAATAAAGAAAAAGAAAGCATCACGCTTTTCCCTGCTAAATCAAACCGCAAAAAAAGGCAAGCCTAGCTCCGAGAAAGTCTACTTCAAAGCTTCATACAGCTAAAGATATAACTAAACAAGACGCTAGATTCTACTGCTAACAATAAGCTGAACTTACTACTACATACTTGCTTAACTGACTTTGTGATTTAGAAACACCTAACTCCAGAACACATTGAAGGGTTTGCAATACACATTCAATTGATTCAAGAATCTAACCACTGAACAACCACTGAAAACAATCATAACCACATGACGTACCATTTTACTGTGATTCGTATTAAATGTTACTGATGTACGAACTTAAATAAACAATACGTATTTGTCGAGATAGAAAAGATCCAACTTCAAATGTAAAAAAGGTTCCTGTTTAGTAATTTTCACGTAAATTACTAAAAATTATAAATCTAATTGTGAAGCCGGACGAGCCCTTATAGGTTCAAAAATTCACCAACGTAATACTGAGTTTACGCGTCTTTTAAAAAAAATTTATCAATAAACTAAAAAATTCACTAACATAAAAATAGCACAGTTCTGTAATGTTTGAAAAGGTGTCTCATTTCATCATGGGTTTCGCTTGTGGGCTGGTTTGGCGCTCATTTTTCATTAAAAGTCGTACTTGCTTTAGCTGTACCTTATTGATGTGCCAAAGAACGGCTGTGTGCGCGCAACAAAACGAGCCTACGCGCAAGAATTTAAAGTTTTGAATCTAGCCCTTCAGAACCGAACAATTATTTCCTACCCCTACTCCCGTAGATTGACTTAAAAAAAGAATCTGTCTCAATTTAACCCTAAATCTAAAATCGTGCGCTGCACGATGAGTAGTTGAGTGTAATTATACTACACTAGGTAACACAACACATACTAGGAGAAGAGGATTTACAGTTCAAAGATTTTGTATCATTTTAAGATTTAAGTTATGAACAGCTTTAGTGTTTATTTTGTTTAGTGCAGGTGTGACATGGGAGAGAAAGACTCCACGGACTTTCTTTGTTCTCGACATTTTACATACCAACTGAACGTACAAGTGCCTGTGGGAATACCATATGCTTATTCCCGTCAACACACTTATGGCGAAAAAAAAATTTCCCAATGTAAACTCCGATCCTCTCACTACCTCTCTTTTGTCACGCACGTTTCCGTCTTTATAATAATATAAGATTGACATACTTTACCCTAAACCAAAGAACCGTCCAAGGACAAGAGGATCCAGAGATTAAAACGAAAACTAAAGCCTTTTGTCTTGGGACGGGTTTGTTGAATCTCATTTTTAAATCTCTTCCGGATGTATTACCATGCGCGTTTATTAGGTACAACAAATCGGTGCACAGGAGTTACTACAATGGGCCCGTCCGAGGTCTATGCGGCGTAGAGGGGGTTTATTAATTTATAACTGGCACCTCCCCTCCACTAACATCCATAGTTATGCATACATAGGTACGCGCGTTTATTTTTTGAAGTGAAAATTTAGTGGCAAATCACCAATTAACTGTGCGTTAATACGGAGAGGGTAGAGGAAGAATTACAAAAACTTATTAAATTGTACTACCTATCAAAATTCCTACTTTTTGCCATGTTCATTTATTTTATTAATTAAATTCTTATTTCCTCTGAAAAAAATTAAACAAGAGAGGAAAGGAGTTCCGCGCGACAGCTCCAGTGTGTGGAGAAAAAGTTCATTTAGTTAAGACTAGTCAAATTAACCCGTCCTAGGGCAGGACGGTTAATTCACGAGTAACGATGAGCGGGTTCAGTATACGTAAGAGCTCGTAGTTAACTAATTTGGTATTGATTTTTAGATTATTTAAATGCTATGCATTCTTAATTAATAGCATGCTAATTACAATTAGCTAATTGATAATCGTTTTCGAACTTTTTAAATCCCTTAGTTCAGCGTCCCCAAAACCACAATTCCATGTAAAATTCAAGTGCCAAATTTCATCTCTTCCTTCCGTCTCCTTCCTATTTTGCTTGCCGTTCATCTGGCGCATGCGCCTTGGAATCTGGACACGACTCATCTCACCAAATCGCTTTATATATACATATGAATGGCTCGCTTTTTAATTGCTACATTACTAATTAGTATAGGCTTGATTTTAAGATTCCAATTGAATAACTTGTTTGAGTTAATATTCTACTCTCGTTCAAGAATTACATCTTTTGAAATCCCTTTACGTGTTTATTATACGCACGTAAATGGGTAATTATGGTAGGTATTAAGTGTCATTTTCGAAGCGGATTTTTTTTGGAAAGCTGTGCGTACAAATCGAAAAAAGTCCGTCATGTTTTATCCTGATAATCAATAACAATATCACAATAATCACTCCCTCACTCGACTTCCGTAGGTGAGAAAGTTAAAACGTTTTATCACAACAAAAGCCTAAACTCTGAGAATAAAAAATATGGAAACCCATAGACTGGCCAAACAAATCTGTCCTAATTCTAAGTACCTTTAATGGTGTGATAATAATATTTTCAAGGACTTGCATGTCGACTTGACTTAATTGACTTTAGACGTCTATATCGACGGAATAAATTCTAAGTCCCTGTTTCTGAGCGGGTTTGTTTGGCTTTTGAATGTCAAAACAAGTTTTATTTGCTATTTCCCCGTGTCCACTCGACCTTCCCAAAACTTGAAAAATTCCGAGTTTCAATTTGTCCTTTTGAAAGGATACTTTTTGCTCGATTAATTTATTAGAGGCATTTGCCGGTAGGAAGAGCCTGGAGGCTTCACCCACGTGGAAGATCAAAAATGCTCATTTGCATAAATAAATACTTCCTTTTTTATTTGACTTGTTAGGATTCATTGACTCCTGCTGTTGGTTGAAGTTGGAAACTTATCAAACCAAAAATAATATTAATGTTAAGTTAAAATGCAGAACAATTATGGGTCGAATGGCAATTATATTAGTGTCAAAATGGTTTGTAGCAAAATAGGGAGTAAGTGGTGCAAGGGTACTTTGGAAAGGTACAATATGTGGACATGCTAATTGCTACCAAGAGCCTTATGTTGTTGGGTGAGTGGGTGAGTGTGGGTTCAAAATTGTTCTGGAGGAGTGTCATTTCAATTTGCATCTTCTGACCCTTTTGACCCTTCCATCTGCAGCATCTCTTCTATGGGCCAAGTCTCACAAAATCATCTTCACTATTTATTAGGCTTCCTCCGCTCAACGGCTCAAACGTCGCTCCTACGTCCAACTTTAGTAAGTTTAGTAACTTCAGTACAATTAATTTAAATAACAAATTTTATCTTCAGCTAAGTTAAAAACTCCGGTTAAGCCAAGCCCGACCGGGTGGCTACTTACCTTATCCCGAGAAAGTGAAGAAGAAGAATTCATAAATTAATTCATTTTTTTTCTAAATTGCAAATAGATTCTTGATTGACAACTCCAAAAAGATCGGTGTTTCAATTTTGAAAACACGCATAACATTTTTCAGTGCTTGATTTGGCTCAGTAATGCACAATATTATGTTTCAGTATCACTTTTGATTTGAACTAACTGTCAATTTAAAAAAAATGAATATTCTTCTAAAGGCGAAATTGGTTTGCAAATCGTTCCGATTGTCCTAAGATGGGTTTGTCTAGCAATCATTTATTTTAATTCGGAGTTTTATACGGATTCTGCTGTTCATTTCAAATTTTATTTATGACAACAACGTAATGCTCCCCTTCAATTGTCCTAAAATTTCAGACTACTTACAAGAAACGTTTATTTTAGATTTTGCAAACTTTTTTAAATCGATCTAAAGGAAAAAGGAATGCCAATACTTAACAGCAGTAAATATCCCGTAACCAGTTGTATGTTTTATTGAGTAAAAACTATTATTAACAAAGTAATTAGCGTTTGTGTACTTCTAAAATTATTTCAAATTTATCGAATTGCAGTATCATTTGTTGAACAATAAAGCCATTAGCAAAATGCTCAATTTGGTCAAGCGGTTTGGCGGCAACTGTTATCTCACTTTTAATTTTCTTGTAATGATTTAGGAACCGGAAAACGGCTATTTTGTCAACAACCTTTTTCAACTTCAGCGTTCAGCAGCAGGTAATGGTAGATATGATCAACGAACTAATTAAAAGCACGGAATCGCTGCAAGTCCCAAGCCTCGCGCTGCATATATAATTTTTTGTGTAATATTTTTGTAGTTTATTTATTCTCCAAGGCGGTTTGGTCTTGCTCAGACATCGCTACGAAGGTTCTGGAGAGAACGCTGCCACGAACTTGAAGCAGACTTCGTCAAAGTTCAAGTCATCATCTGTCGATCGCGGATTCAAGTCCTTTATCATTTCAGCTACAAACTAATTGCTAGAAAAAAAGAGCACCTCCCATGTTTTCCGCCGCCGTAACTCTAAGATGCTTCGCAGCCAAACTGCAACGGTCCCACGGTGCCGCCACTACGGTGGAAGCTCAGACATCGTTCGAAAGTTTGGTTCCGCAGAGGCCACTGGAGGGAATGATTTTCCAGAAGCGGCCGCGCTCGCCGCCTGGAAAGTCATGAACACAACGTATCAATTTCCTGCCCCTACCCACCGCGGCGGCGCCTCAACAGAATCAAAATTTCTTCCTGCTTTCTCCTCCAATCTAGAGAAAACACATGATTTCGACTCAGTTCACGAGCATGGTTTTCCAGGTCTAAAACATATCTCTAAATACTATGAACCAACTGATTCATCTCAATTGCAACAATCATTTACTGATCGAGCACTAGACGAAGAGCCGCAGTTCAACGAGTGGCAGTATTGGCGCCTACCGTTCACTATCCTTAAAACAGCGTCACAAAGCCCTTTTTCATGTACTATTAATGAGACAGGGTCAGTTCCCTGCCGCTGTGACTTAGCACTATGTCACTGTGACCGGACATCGTTCAAATCTCTAGTGCCCGTCAATGAAGTTTTCTCGCGTGACAATAATACCGGTCACTGGATCACCTACGTTCTGACACCTTGCTGTGACTGCAATAAGGGCAAAGGTCACGAGCCCCAAAGCTTCTGGGCCAGTGGCCTCAACTTCTGTGGCCATCCTAGGAGGCTCATTCTGAGGCTCATGGGTAACCAAGCGGGAAAGGAGGAGAAGAAAAAAAAGCGTACCCTTACAGGAGGAACCTTGAGTGAGGATGAAAGCGTTGTCAAACCAAGAGTGGCAAGTGGAGTGCGGAAGAGCAGGGCTCCGCCACCTCCTGTCACAGCCTATGGGCCATGCACAGGTGTCTTTGAGACAGGTACTTCAGATGGACCAAGCCCTCGGGCAACAGAACAGGATCATTGGAAGGATCAAAATGAGAGTGACGAGAGGAGCAGAAACGGATCTCTGTATCCCAATTACAATCAGAGTTCTCTTCGAAGTGATCAATTAAGTCTCTGGAGCAACTTGGAAGAAGACGACTCTCTTGACGAAGTCAGCTCATGCACACTTCCTGACACCTTCCAAACAGCCCATGGAGGTAAATTAGACCATGACGTGGTCGCATCACTTTAACAGTTTGTTTTCACTTCACAATCATCTGGATTTGTTGACACGTCACTTTTATAACACATGTACTTTTCTAAACACAGATTGTTTGAACAATTTATATATTGGTTTACTTTTCTAAAATCAAGTTTTTTTTTAAGTTTTATGACTTTTTGTCGCAAAATCTGGAACATAGTATACAACTGAATTAAAATAGCTGTTTTTGAAAAATGAAATAACTTTTGTTTTGTTATGAGGTGTCAACATAACATACCGTTTTTGGCAAAATTCGTTTGCGTCAGCAAGGCGAGAGTGACGCCAATATTTTAATTTGATTAAAACAGCAAATTGAGCCACTGCAGAAGACTCTATGAGCTTTTGTTTTTGTAAAATTTCATACAGAGTTGTTATTAAAGGTTACATTTTTGTTAGTAGGAAGCTTGACCGGAAGTTACTACTCGGCCGTGGCCAACATCTCGCCGTTGGAGGACGATGGAGACGATGACACGCTGCGGTACCAGAGTGATCAAATTAGTATGGACTCTGTCGAGGTAAATCGCCATCTCATCCAGCCTAACGTTGAATTAATTCATCAAATTTTTCCTTTTTAATATTAATATTATTTATACTTTTTAAGTTAAAGTTGATTGATGTAGGTGATGTTCATGCCAACGAGTGAAATAGGACTGGAGGAAGGAGGTTCCTCAGCAGAACTCAACCACAGGTAACTGCACTAAATAATTGTAGAATGTGTTATTGCGCTGGTTGACTAAAAATTGGAATTGACAATTGGACATTGCGGTTGCCTTGAAATTAATTGTGTTTGACACGCTGTCATAGTGGCTCTCTTGCTCAGCGGCCCATGACAGCGTCGTTTACGCTGACCCGAAAACGGAAGGTAGAGCTCTGCTCTGTGTCCTCCCCAGTGGACGACGTCCAGTCAGACGCAGTCTTCATCACCAAAGATCAGAACGGGGGGAGTCAGGAGTGTCTGCGAAGTAAGTTACAAGATTGGTGACCACCTTGCGACATGTCTTGGTGTTGCTTTACTTAACACCGTATTACTTTTGGGCCAGATGACATGGGTGGTCCGCCTTTGGCCAGGCGCTATAACTCTGTCACTGATGTTCCAACCCCGGACAGCAACGTCCTGCGCAAAGTGGCCAGTCTGACACTAGCAGAGCTCCAGACACAACAGGCTCAAGCCAAGGCAGCTCCCATCAAACCAAAGTTCCTTCCCGAAAAACTAGACTTTAGGCTCTATGAGAAGTTCGAAGGTCAGTGTTAACTTTTTTTATCAAAACCTTTCTATTTGTTTTTAAATATTTTTTTCTTAAACTTTAAACTTTTTTATGAATGAAACTGAACGTTTTGAAATGTGGGTGAGACAGGTCAGATGCTGGTCAACTGGTTCCTGTCGTCCTTGGAAGAAGGGAACTATGTCAAAGACATTTTGGCGCCAGCTGACCAAAGGTACTTGGCCAATCAATTCGCGACGCTCCTCCTCGCAGCAGGCGTTCTTAAGCAAATCGAAGACGTCGATGGAGACACTGTCGATAAAATATTCAGGGTAAGCACATGGAAATCAAGCATTTTAAATTTGTTACAAATCATTTCATGTGTTTTGCTTATGAACTGTTAAAAATTGAGTTAAAGAAATGTTTGAAAGGTTTTTAAAATTTGAGTTGAATGATTGCTTAAAATTGAGTTGCAGAAATAGGTTAGAAATTAGCCAGAAACTGTTTGATAAATTTTGTGAACTTTGAAAATGCTTTGAAGTTGTTTGGAATTGTGATTGTTTGAAGATTGAGTGTTTGGATTGATTGTGCGTTTGTAGCCTGATTTGATCTACTACTGGTCACACTCCGAGTCGCAGTCGGTTGCTTGCCTTCCTGGAAAGTTACCTGTGGTGTCCTGGCCGCCGTCACAGGAATGCTCCTCTCCACCACGCAACGGAGCCAAGTACACCGAGGCGGGTGAGTGAACTTTTGACTTCCAACCTCTGACCTCGAGTGGACTAACAGGTGGTGGATTTTGGGTGGGCAGGTGAGGGGGGTGAGGGTGGAATGGCCAAGGAAGATTACCCGGAGCCAGGCACCGTGCCCAAGACCGTGAGTCAGTTCGAAGGTGAAAAGGAAACCAGCGATACACCCCCAGGTTTGCATTGCCCTAACTGCCTCCTACTCCAAAAACTAACTTTAAAGGCAATTAACGAGCTTTTTTGAAGGAGTTAACTTGTTAACATAGTTAAGTTTGTGTTAATAATTAATAGTAACTTTATTAATTTAATACCTACAGTTAAGGTTAAATAAAATTTGGTGGCCATGATTTGTAGAGTTTCAGCAAATGGTACTTGGTCTCAAGCGATCGGCGAAGGAGGCGCTGCAGAAGAGAACAGAACAGCACGAATTGGAAGTGTTTTCCGTGCGTGGAGAGACGCAGGAAGCGATTGAGCGCAAGTATGCAGCGCGAATCAGGCAGTTGGAAGAGGAGTGTGCACAGTACAAGCGTATTATTGAGATTCAGGTGAGTTGTCTGGTAGAGTAGTTTAATTGAATCGGTTTTAAATTTGTTTCAAAATTATTTTAAAGAACATGCCGGTGGTCAAAGTCCACGAGGATTTCAGAAAACCAGAACCATTTTTGCCCCTTGAAAAGGCAACGCCTCCCCCACCGCCCCCTCCGCCACCAATGCTGAATCACTTTTCAGTCCCGCCACCACCACCGCCACCAATGAGCGCTTTTACCCCTCCTCCTCCGCCTCCAATGACTGGATTTGCCATTCCACCTCCGCCTCCAATGAGCGGATTTGCTCCTCCAATGTCTCCTTCCATGAGCGGACTTACTCCACTTCCTCCGCCTTCAATGGTCGGCCCACCACCTCCGCCACCACCAATGTGCGGTCCACCACCTCCTCCTCCCCCAATAGGAATGATTCATCAATCCGGAATGCTGGGTCAGGTAGGGCCGCCTCTACCTCCATCGGGTACCCCGTCCCTTCCAGTCCCACCTGCAGGCGGGTGGCAGTCACGTGTCGAAGCACGAAAGAAACCAATCAACCCACAAATTCCTATGAAACGTAAGAAAAGAAATAAGTTTCCTAAAACTTGCAGTCAACTGCTGCACTTCAGAGTAGGGTTCCTCCGTTTCAGGAATTCCACCGTTCTGGAATAAAATCTTACGAGTGGAAATTACATTTTCAAGTTAGCAGTTGATTGCGCAGTAGATTAAACTGTTCTATTGTTTATTTTGTGTGCAGCCTTGTACTGGACTCGCATTCAAATCAAAACGCCTGTCATTACTCAAGCGCAGGAAGAGTAAGCACTATTAATTTTCACCAATCAAGGATTATTGCCAATTAACACCCCAGATCGCTGTAATTGTTTGTTTGCTAAATTTGTAGCGATGAGAAGAAGGAAGGAGCTGAAAAAAAGTTGTGGGAGAAGTTGGAGGAAGTGTCGGTGGGGAGTTGGGACGACTTCACAAGTCTCTTTGGGAGGCAGGTTCTGGAGAAAAAAGAGCCGAAAGTGGCAAAGGAAGAAAAGGTGACCCTTTTAAGGGCCGTGTCGGTACTTGACGCCAAAAGGGCCCAGAACGTAGGGATTTTCATCAGGAGCAACAAGCTCGAGGACGACAAAAGGGTCCCCGACATTTCCAAGATCAAGGAAGGTAAGCAACCTCAAGTCACAAATTGTCCCAGTTCACACTTCTCACTCTTCACAACTTCCATCAATTTTAGCTGTCTTTGAGCTCGACCTCTCCGAAGTCAAGTTGGAGACACTGGAGAAGATTCTGGAAATCGTAAGTTGCGCTGATTGATGAAATTTTAATCCCGTTTTGGGTGTTTGTTTTAATGCAAGGATTTCTTAATGTAGAAAGCCACTGATGAGGAGTATACGCTGATGAAGGAGCAGGTACAATCAAATCCCGACATGCCGTTGGAAAAGGCAGACAGGTAAATAATTAGCGATTTGTGGAAAATTTTTGAAAATATCCATATTTTTTAAATACTTCGACATGTTGCCGTTTACAGAACATTTTGTTCTAGAACACCGTGACTTTATAAACACTAAAGTATCAAGCTCCTTTCTCTAAATACCGTCTGAATATAATCTGAATTGTCACCAACATATAATATTATTTTCTAAAACACCGTGACTTTAATGACATTAGGATATCAACGTTTCTTTTTCTAAAACACTGACCTTTTTTGAAGGTTTTTGTACGACTTGAATTCACTGGCGCAGTTCTCGGAGCGCATCCTTTGCTTCACCTTCCAGTTTTCGTTTGCGGAGTCGTTTGGTATGCTGGAAACAAAGCTGAGCAACTTCCGCCTCGTCTGCGCACAACTGATGTCTTCCAGGGATCTGAAGAACGTGCTGGCGCTGATTTTGACGTACGGGAACTACATGAACGGAGGGAACATGCAGAGGGGGCAGGCAGACGGATTCACACTCGACATTCTTCCCAAGCTCCGCGACGTCAAGTCCAAGGATAACTCATATACATTCCTCCACTACATCGTAGCAACCTATGTCAAGGTATTTGTTTAGTGGTGTTAGAAAGAGTTACAAGTTGAAACGCATGTTTAAAGAGAACTCTTGATTGCAGAACTATGACGAATGCGCAGGGACTACAGACTCAAAGCTTCCTGTCCCAGAGACAAGTGACATTGAAGGAGCATCTTCACTCAACTTTGAGAGCATCGAGGCTGACATCAGCACGCTCAAGGGCAAACTTAAGAGTTCGACAATTTCTTTTCTAAAAATATCTTCTAAAATGCATTTCAAAAAATTCTTCATTCTAAAAAGCTGTTCAAAGTGTTTAATTCTAAAATGTCTGGTTTGTTTGATTTGGTTTTAAATGTTTATGTAAATGATGTTTTAGATTGTGAGCTTCAGGCAGATGAGGTGATTCAATCGTCTTGTGCTGAGACACTGGAGCCCTTCAAGTCCAAGATGTTGACGTTCCTGGTGCAGGCCAAGGGCAAGATGGACGACGTGCAAGAGAATTTCGACGAAGTCAAGAAAACGTAAGTGACTGTAACTGCAGTAATGATTATTGGTTTGATAACTGATGTAACGACTGATTTAATGTCTTCTATGACACATTCTATGGCTAATGTAACTTCACTATTGATTTATTGACCCATTTACATTTTGATTTACTTATGTGACGTCTTATTTTAATCATTACAAATTTTATGATTTATTTTATGTCAAATGCAATTGTAATGATTTATTTGATGATTGATTATGATGCAATTATGTATGATATGATGAGTGAATTGATGGCTAGCAATGATTCCTTTATGACTGCTATGTTGCGATAGTGATTGATTTAATTATCAGATTCCTGCAGACGATGAAGTTTTTTGACTTTACGCCAAAGCCGAAGAAGCCAGGAGAGCTCCCGCTGCCCTGTGACTTCTTCCAGCCCTGGAGCGTCTTCTGCCACGACTTCAAGGAGATCTGGAAAAACGAACAGCGCAGGATTTTCATAGAGAAGCGCAAGGAGGAGGAGGAGGCCAACAAGCAATTCATTCAGGCCAAGCGCATTGGCACCGCCAACTTGCAGAAGCAGCCCAAAAAGGCAGGCGGACTGGTAAGAAAGTATCCACTTAAGTCGTTTAAACAATTTAACCATAAAAGTTTGTTTTTAAACAAATGCTTGTTTTTTAGAAAGAGAAGATGATGAACAGGCTGAAGAAGCAGCGTGAGAGTACTTGAGCTGATGGATTGTCGCATAACTTCAAAAGATACCTGATATTAACATTATTAAGCGTTACTTTACGGCCTCTCGCACCACACAAATAAATCAAGGGATTGCGTAAATTATAATATATTGTAATAATTTAAGAAATCAATCTATTTTTTAAAATCTATAAACGATTGATAAACTAGTAAAGCTGCCTACAATTAATTACCTTACAGTGATGTTGAAAAACACAAATGCTGAATCTTTAACATTTCTCTTCTATACCACTAAAACTTGACCTATTCACAACTCCTGCCCGATTAACTCAGTTGGTTAGAGTGTCGTGCTAATAACGCGAAAGTCGCAGGTTCGACCCCTGCATCGGGCAATTTTTTTTTGTAAAAACGCTCATGCTTAATATTTTTATGTGATTTGTAGTAGTGTTACAAAAAATTTTTTTTGAAAATTTGGCTGACTCTAAATTCACAGTTTTGGTATTTCAGCGGGACATTTCTAGAAGTTGAAATTAAACTCTAGACAAGGAAATGAAGACAAGATGATTAGTGGAATAAATGCACAATAATGCATAAATTTTTGCACAACACTGGTGGGTGGTAGCGTTGGGTGATTAGCCTTTAAAGTAACCTGTTTATTTACTTTAAATTATTTATCTTGTTAACTGTTTTCTTTCTTTAGTGCTAACAATTGATTGAGATGACAGCTCAACAAATCATTTTTTAAAGATAATGTCAATTTTTTAATTTCAACTTCAGTAGCATTTAATAAGACTCACTTCAGACTGACAAATCGTTGACAAGCCATATTTCAAGTTTAGAACATGGCGACATCGAACAGTTCTTTGCTGGATGAAGTCCGTGCCAAAATGGAGCCCATCTGGGTCAAGATGGGTGTGACACTTGACAAACCAAATCCAAGTAAACACCTCAAAAACGATTTTATTATAAATAATAACACAATGTATTGCTTCGCATCAGTGAAATGATGGTTGTCGTAATTAATCAATTTAAGTTGTTGTTCCGGCCGTAAGACACACTCATTACGGGAGATTTAACAACGGAAATTTCAATTCAGTTGATGAGAGTTCAACTAATGGAACAGTCTCAGCGGATGCCCAACACAATGTCACGGCTGCTTTACTCGACCAACTGACACTCGCTGACAAGGAGGATCACTTCAAGAGCGAACTTGCCAATTTGCGAAGACGCAACGAGCTCAAGGAGTTTAGAAAATCCCTCCCAATCCACGCTAAGAAGGAGGAGCTTCTAAAGGTACTTCATGCAGAAATGGTTACTTCACCCTCGAGGAATTATATATTGATTTAAAATCCCACTTGAGGTAGATTCCAATTACAATGTTTAATCAAATGCAGTTGGTGAGGGACAATCAGGTGACTGTTGTCGTTGGTGCTACCGGATCTGGAAAGTCGACGCAGATTGCCCAGTATCTCGTTGAAGCTGGATACGGTCATCGTAGAATAGGGATCACACAACCACGGCGCGTGGCTGCGTCTTCACTGGCAAACCGCGTCGCTCTCGAAGTTGGAACCACAGTAGGAGACAAAGTGGGGTACAAAATAAGATTTGAAAACTGCACCAGCTCAGACACAATAATCAAGTGAGTCAATAAATAGTGGTTGTTAAAAGTTTTGATTTGCTACTCAATTAAGATTTAATTGTATTATAGCTTTAAATTCAAGTATTAATTATGGTTGGTGATTTTAATGGATGATGAGGAATGATCAACTGTGTTAAAATTACACAGATTCATGACTGACGGAGTTCTTGTAACGGAATTCTGCATGGATCAGAAGATGGACGACTACTCGTTCCTCATTCTGGATGAGGCACATGAGAGAAGTGTCCACACGGATGTCGTCCTAGGTGAACTTCATTTTGTTATTGTTAAAGTTTCTAGATTAAATTTTAAATGATTTAGGTTCATAAAGTAATAAACCTAACCTAAGTAAGTTCGAAAAGTGATTCATAACGAACATTTTAATTTGAAATTGATTTGATTTGATTGATTGAATTGAAAGTATTGCTTGATTCGATATAGATAATACTAATAATTGATTTGATTGAAAGGATTGCTCAAGCTGTGCCTCCCACGTCGTCCGGACCTCAAAGTGATCGTGACTTCGGCCACTCTCGACTCCGAGAAGTTCTCTGGGTACTTTGGCGGTGCTCCGGTGCTGGAAATTCCAGGTCGCGGATTTCCCGTGACATTCCAATACTCATCAACCTCCTACGACGCGGACTACATCGCTTCAACAGTAAGGAAAGTGATGGACATTTACAGAAACGAGCCACCAGGTAAATTTGTGAGATGCTGACCTAATTACACTTAATTGCTTTAATTAAAAAAAACGCCAATTACGAATAATTAATCCATTAACAATGTAAACTGCAGGCGATGTGCTGGTGTTTTTGCCTGGACAAGAGGAGATTGAGCGTGCATGGGAGCAGTTGCTGGAGCAAGTGCTTTTGCTCCAGAGTCAGAGGCCCTCAATTGACGACATGCTCATTCTCCCATTCTACTCCTCTCTTCCTCCGGAAGATTTAAGGGCCGTTTCCGAAGCCACGCCTCCTCGAGTTCGCAAGGTCTCACACTTTGCCTCTTCATTTCTCTAATTTTCACCACAAATTTTACTTGTAATAGTTTCCATCATAACTTCGCTTAAAAATTTATTTATTTGACAAAATTACTTATTTATTACGCGTCATTGGAAATTCCAATCAAAATTTATTAGTAAATTACATTTAAGATCATGAGTTAGAGCCTTTGCAGCTTTGTATTTAGTAATTGTACTTTTTGGCAAAATTGGAAAATTTGTTTATAAATACTTCAATTTTATATAATTTATATTTTTAAATTTATATAATTCACTTTTCAGTTCTTCATGATGTGTTCTGTTAATAATTTGTAGGTTATTCTTGCCACGAACATTGCCGAGACGTCCCTCACCATCGACAACATCTTATACATTGTAGATCCTGGATTTGAGAAGCAGCGAGAATTCAACCCTCGCAGTGGAATTGACAGTTTAGCCGTCCTCCGCATCACAAAGGCTAGATTTTTTACTTTCTAGTTTTCTAATAAATTCCAAATCAAATTCTTGAGGTTAAGTTGAAGAAATTTTCAAAGTCAAATTACAGAATAGGTTTAGGTTATTTTTAGGTTATCAGAGTATTGTCCATGCAGGCTCAAGCTGTGCAGCGTGCTGGAAGAACTGGGAGAGTTGCTCCTGGAACAGTTTACCGCCTGTACTCGCAATATGCCTTCGAAGCCATGCTCCCCACGCCGATTCCTGAAATTCTGCGCAGCAACGTCGAGGCGGTGATTCTGCAGTTAGCAGCTATGGGCATCACTGACGTCATCAAGTTCCCCTTCATTGACCCGCCACACACGGCCTCCGTCTTGGCAGCCATGCAGTACCTCCTAGGTAAACATCTAATTGCACAGCGTGGGTGAAGTAACTATTTCAGGTTTATTCCAAAACCTAACGTAAAAACTAAAACATAAACTTAGTTTGAACGAGAATTTAAGAGAAAATACCCTCTCATTATCTTGGCAATGGTTATTGTAGAGCTGCAGGCTCTGCGTCGTGTTGGATCTGACATCGAAATGACGCCCATTGGACGAAAGATGGCACAGTTTCCTCTTGACCCCACCTTGGCTAAAGTGCTCATCACCTCCGCCGAGTTGGGCTGCTCCGAGGAAATCCTCATCATTGTCGCCATCCTGTCTGCTCAAAACACAAACGTTTTTGTGCGGCCGAAGAAAAGGCGCGTTGAGTCTGACCTCAAGACTGCTTCCTTTCGTCATCCCGAAGGAGACCACCTTACTCTCCTCAATGTGCACAAAGCGTGGAAGGTAAACCAAGGTTCGGAGACTTGGTGCAAGCAGAACTTTGTCAATGCCAAGGTCCTGGAGGAGGCGGAGGAAATCAGGAGGCAACTCGCACAACTCCTTGTCCAGTGAGCTTTTAGCGAATTATGAAAACTTTAGAGTTGAAGAATTGTTTCTTTAGAAAACTGAATTTCTAAACAAAAAAAGCCCTTTCTACGGCAGAAGTAACTTTAACGAACCCCCTACTCGGTCCCATTTTTCAGTTTAAACGTAAGCGACAGAAAATGCACGTATAATGGGATAAGGATATGATTGGATAGGAAAAAACCTAACCTAAAGGTGTCAATCAATGGTGTTCATGTCTTACGGTTGGCTGTCCGTTTTAGGCAGCTCTTCATAAGATTACATGAAATTTTTTAATCTTTCCAGTCATGGCTTGCGTTTGGGGTCATGTGATGGCCGGAATGGCCCTATTCAGCAGGCTCTTTGCTCTGGGTTCTTTCACAAGGTGGCTCGAAAAGGGTTGCGAGGGCACGCCTACAACGTCTACGCAAGTGGGGTTCTTGAAGAAGCCTTTATCTTCCCTGCAAGTACCCTTTTCAAAGCCACCCCACCATGGGTCCTGTACCACGAAATCCTCAAAACGAACAAGCCCTTCATGCGGAGTCTCATCAAGATCGAGCCTATTTGGATCAAGAGGCACAGCCCAGCATTCTTCCAAAAGCTAAAGGCAGTCTTCCCCGACCTCGAAAATCTCTGCTAAGGCTGCAAACTCAACCTAATGTCTTTCTATTATGACTTTCTAAACACTTTCATACTTAAACTTGCCTTATTCATCCTCCTTTTTAAAAGTGAATTTGATTATTCTACTACAATTCGAATGATCTGGTGCCTTTCTAGATATATTATATAAAGATAGTAGTTTGTTAAGTTTGTTAGTTTGGTAAACTATTAAGTAGAAAATCAATTGACAATCAGTCACAATTTAAATGCAACTTAGAGTTCCTATAAAATTTAAGCATGTGTAACGCTATAAAAATAATTTTTATAGACTTTGCACTATTAACTTTATCGAAATTTTTAAAACAAAATTGAAAGAATGAAAATCAGTTTACTTTACCATTCAAGTGAGATTAATTGAATATCCAAGTTAGTTAAGTGAGCTCAATAAAGTATTTAATGTGTTTTATTTAATATTTAACTATACTTACATTAGGTTTGCTGAAGTCCGACAGACTTAAAGCATTTCACAAACGGGTGGAATGATCCATGATCTTGGGTTCGAATCCCACTATCCGTCGTAAAGAAATTCAGCTTACAGTTATTTTTTGTTTTTCTAACGAATTCGAGTGAACTCAATGCTTACAAGAATGAGCAGAACCTTGTTAGTTACGTCATAATAATAACTAATTATGGGCCCCTCAAGTCCTCCCTTCATACCAACGCTTACCTTCAAGGTCCAAGACTACTTCAGGAACGACTGAAATACATGAGACAAGTTGTAAATTTCAATAATCAGTTAATCCGTTTAACTTAATATTAGTGACAATTAATTAGTTATAGTTCACTTTTTTTGGCAAGGCAGTTTATTTTATTCAGAATTTTTCATATTTACCGCGGACACGAAATACGACAAAATAGCACGCGCTTACTAGTGTGGCGAAAATGCAGAAAATGTAGAATTTTTTTAAACTCCAAGCTAAGCCTTGTAGTTCGACAAAACTTTTTTTGAGAATGCAAATTGGAATTACAAACTAATTTACTATAAATGCAAGAGCGACAATACAAAGGAAGTGCGCAGTTGTAGTGTGTCAGTTGTTCAAAATTAGGTACCAAGTCAAAAATTGAAGAATTTGGAAATTAAGGTTGAAATTTTGGTTTGTATTTTGAATAGTGATTGTTTAGTGAAGAATTTGATGTTTCTTAAAAAAAAGTTTGTACGGCTTAGTTAGGTCCGTAGACAAATTAGGAAGTATTGTATTCCCCATTGTGTCGTAAATTTTTTTTAATAACAATTTGATCTTGAATTTGGGTTAGGTTGGGTAATGACAAAAAACACTCCAACACTATTGACGATTTAAGTTTAGGTTTAGATTTTTTATGTTGTTCAATCGCAGACGGAAATGGCACTGCATGTTACGCATCCTGTATGACCTTATGCCCGCGGATGCAATATTAGAAATTTTAGAATAAATAAACTGCATTACCAAAAAAAAGAACTCTAATTAGGTTAGTTAAGGTTTACCAAATGAATCTACGTGAACTGCGAAATCAAGGTCGACCTCTGGAACAATGGGAGTCTCAAGGACCATTGTGTCAGGCATCTCTGCAATTCAAAAAGTTACTGTTAAAACTTATTTGAAACTAGCCAAACACCCCCATGCTAGGATAGGAGGAGCTTTTTCATGAATATTTAAAGCGATAATCATGGTTTTTAAAGTTGAGCAGAGTGAAAATTGAAATAAGCCAATTCAAGGGCGAGCAATTTGTTAAGGAAAGTAATTGCAAATTCTAAAGCTTCAAAAGTTCAAACCATAAATCAGCCACGAATTTTTATGTTTTTACCTAGGTTGGGTTCAATGTCGTCGATGGTGACGTTCTCAAGCCTCCTCAGCTTGATTTTGGATTTGGAGACATCGGTGTGTGTGTGCGTATGTATGTCGACATTGAAGTCAAGGTTGCCCACAACGGGGTCGGTGGTCACCAGCGTTATTTCGGGTGCCACTTAACAATCATTGACAATGTTTGGCTTAACTGACACAATAAAAATTGCAAACTGCAGTTGTAAGTGTATTACCGAAGTTAGGTTGGACCAAGTCCAAGTGGACATGTCCACCAGTCTCCACCTTGACCTTGTTCTTCGTCTTGAACTCGGGAATACGAACGTCCACGTTCAGGTCTCCTACGCTAAAGTCAAGGTCAACTTCTGGCAGAGCCACTTCGTCCAGGGTGACATTCGGCACCTCTAAAAGCACGTTTGTGATTGGTAATTAAAAGTAACCAATTTCGTTAAGTTTAGGTTACGACAATGTATAATTTTGAGTGCTCATTAACTGGTAATTTCTTCCAAAAATCCAAACAAGCCCGTTTGAGGATAATAAAATTCACGTTATTCTGGTTTCTTTTGTCCTAGGACGGGCTTGTTTGCCTAGTAACTAAATTATTTCTATTTTGTGAAGTTTGCGTGATTTTCTTGTGTACTCATTACACTATATCACGCACTCACGATAAGAAAATTCGGCTTTTAATGTATAAGAATTTACCAAAATCGCCTCCTCGTACTCCCATCATTCCTGCCGTCGAAATCTCTAAATCTGGAACCTTGAATTCCAGAATCTCCTCAATGATTGGTTCCTGAATTACGATTTCTTCTGGCTCTGATGAGGGCTCTATACGTCAAAAAAATGATAGATAACAGATACTTTGATAACCAAGCATAGCTTTGACAGTTCAAAAAACGTAATTTTTTACCGCGGTTGGCGTGCGTGTGTTCAATGCTTCCTTTTCTTTCGTCGATCCTGATTCTGGTCTTGGGGACCTTGATATCTTCTGTGAAGTCGAGGTCTACTTGGGGTAGGTCTGCGACGGTTAGGGTCAGTTCGGGTTCAAGGGTCAATTCGGGGGTCAGTTCCAGTAGTTCCAATGGTATCGTCTGATCTTCCGGCCAGGTACTTATCAAGTGGGTCGACGATACCTCCACCACCTCAGGTCGGTACTCTGGCACTACAATTTCCAAGTCATCAACCTAACACATAGTAACCAATATATTCCGCGGTGCACTACTCATAATAAAAGTCAGATATTCTATGTTCTTGGGCTGAGTGCGTGCTTCGCACGTTTCAACTGTATTGGCCAGGCTAACATTTGTAGACTATTTGCTAATACGGTACCTTAGGTACATCTAAATTAGTTTCGTCAGTTGTGTCTGTTATGATAGGTAGAGAGGTTATCAGGAGGTCGTCCTGGATTCCCTGGATCAGTGTGGAAATGTCAACATCACACGTCTCCTCTGGAATCTCTAGGGTCACGGACGGAATCTCCACGTCAACCTCGGGACGCTCCAGAAGCAGATCCAGTTCAAGATCCACGTCCAGGATGACAGGTGACCCTCCGTCCAGGTCAAGGTTCAAGTCCATGTCCAGCTGCGGTTCGTCAACAGGTATTACTAGGGTGGTCTCCTCAGGACCAGTTGTATCGGCCTCTGTCAACAAGAGTAGTAGTTAATAATTCATAATTACACCGTATTCAAGAAACTCCCTTATATTTGTACAGGAGGACTTAAGGGGCCCATTAAAATAGTTATTCTCCGGAGAGTTCAACCTGAAACAAAATAACTACACCTTAAATAACGCAACAAAACCTGAAATAATGAAAATATGCCTGGAATATCGCAACTAAACATGAATTAGCAGAATCAAACAAAAAATAACGCAACTAATTAACTCAGATGTCAAAAACAATTGAGCCCTCAAATAACCCAACTAATTCTGAAATGACATAATGGGTTTTAAAATAACGCAAGTATTAGCTTAAAATAGCGCAACAAAACCCTAACGAGCGGAACAAAACTTCAATTAACGCACGGTGACCTGACTGAATAACTTTTTTACTTTCGTAGTGACATTTAGTAATCTTAATTGCTTGTTGCGGTTGCGCACTAATTAGGTCGAAATTTTCCAATGATTGAATTGAATGCAACCGCATAGTTCGCGAAAGCCGCAATCTACCTTGGTTTTCGCATTTGACTTGAATAGTAAGGAAATATTGAACCGACTAAATTACTTGCAGTTTGTAAGTTGGTTGGTATTTTGTAATAACATTAATAATATTATTTATTATTAAATATCTATTCACATAAGTACACATCTGCATTAGTAATTTACATGGATAATAGTCGGAGATTGACGTAGGAGTAGTATTACCTTATTTCCATGTTTTTCTTTGTATGTTTTAGTATTTGCAATGAGTTCTCATTGGCTGGGCATTTAGCCAATAAAAATGGCTGAAATGCCGAACAAGATAAAACCTTAGCACTGCGCCTTAAGGGACTCTGCATAATGCACTTCGTTACTTTCTTCCTATTATTATGCAACATAGAAGAGTTGCTTTATTATTGATAGTTTACCGAAGTGTGTTGGAAAACGTTTGTTACATACTAATGAATTTTGCTATTTGAATTCCGCAGTAGCATTTTTAATGAGACTGTTTATTGTTGAAACCAGCATGGCAAGCCCGACCTTTGACAACAGGAGTATTTTTAATATAATAGGAAAAGAAAGTGTAATGCAATTAGTGAAAATAAAATAAGTTCTGTTTGTCATATGCAAATAAAGGAAACGAATTTGTGTTCTTATGCAAAATAATGCAAATTCTCTTCCGTTTCTCTCAATTTATTTTAGTTTACTCCTCGCAAAGTGAAAATGAAATGATTTTGACGTTGCATGACTGTTCCTCAATAGTCGTAGTCACCTTCGTCGTAGAAAATGGGTGCACTTCGGAAGCTGTGATGTGCGTGCGCACTGTGTCTCTCCCTTGTGTACGGATCTGCACAAAGAGAAAACGATGCTGCATAACGCACCTTTAATTTACATATATAAAAGTCGTTTTTTACCGGGAACTATCGAAATGTGCTGGTCTCCCGTGATGGTGTCCACGGGGACAAGGACCTCCCCCTGGTCAGTGACATAGCCAGGCACAAGAGCCTCCATCCCGTCGTCCAGACCCACGATGTCACTCGTGGAAACGACTTCGTTGGACTCGACGGACGGAATGCCCTGGACATCCTCCACTGACGACTCCACGGACACTGGAACTGGAGATCCGCCCGACTTTACAACGGAGGGCTTCTGGGCGACGCTGGACGCTGATATTGAAGCGCTTTCACTCTCAGGCTGTTCAGGCAATTTTTCCTGTCGCTTTCTCTCCTCCTCCTCCTCTTCCTCCTCATTCTCATCGTCATCTTCATCAGACTCATCGTCGGCCTCATCTGATTCGTCATCTTCCTCCTCTTCTTCGTTCTCATTGGCTGACGACGGCGGTGGTCTGAACGGTGGCTGAAAAATAGGCTTTTATTTAAGCTTTCTGTTTGATTTATGCTTTGCAAATAATCACAAAATGGCACAAAACAGATTAAGCCCAACAAGCGTGTTCTAGGATATATTCAAATATACAAATTTTACTCACATGCATTCTTACGTTGTAAAACAGAAAATTGAAATTTATTGAAATTTTATTTTATTTCCAATTGAAAACAGCTTTTTAACCAAAGCTCAATGCTAATTTCACCCACTAACATTATCTAACTATGACAAAAAAAATACGGCTTTTTGTAATTAAGATTTTTTGTGATTAGGATTTCACCTACCCGTTGCACTGGCTTGCCAGCACTTTGTGGTGGGCCGATTGGCCTTGACTGAGGCGCATGCGCAGGAGGTTGAGGTGGGGCTTCCTTGGCGGGTTCTACGACGGGTGCAGCGACAAGAGATGGCGCTTGCGTTTGGGATGGAGCCACACCCACCGCTTCCTGTCGCCCTAACGGTCCTTCATCAGCGTCTTCCAGCGTTGGCAGGTACTTGTAGTTAGACCTGGCGGGGGCGTAGCGGTGGTGGGGCGTGGCGGGGCTATTTAGGGACCAATGCTGAGGGGCAGCGGTGGCTACTGCCAGAAGGCAACAAAGGAGGAGGCCCTTCATCTCTTATGTAAATTAGAGCCCTTTTAGACCCCTTAAAAATGCAGGTGAGGGAAACAAAAAAAACGTCGTTGACTTATCCGGAGAGTGAAAGTGAGACTGAGGGATGCGAAGGCTTCTTTACATTATTTTTTACCTGTTTCCCGAGTAGAAAAGTTGCAGGTTTGCAGATTTGCAGATGCAAATCACCTTGGTTTAGGTCGTCTGCCCCTGCGGATTCCGGATTTTCACCTTTTAAAAGCCGTTCTGCCACTTTTCATTCATTGTTTACAAAAGTCAACGTCCAGGCACTAACCCCGCATAAACAACTTTTAAACAACGTTCAATTATCACTTTCCGCACTCATCATCTAAACAATTTGTTTAAACATGACTCTCTCATTAGTGTAAAATGAAGGTGTGATTTTGTTTCCAACAAATTATGCAAAACATATGAAATAAGATTTATCGGTTTATGGCAATAAACCAAATTTTTACATAGATTATGAATATTTTTGATTGTGAAACGCTTCACAGATTTTTCTGAGGACGCCACAATGTGAAAAACTGGCGTTTGAAAAGTACCGTGTGGTCATGTGAAATTTCACTCCAAGATGATGAAAATAGTATGAAAAAAGGACGAATTTTACAGTTAGAAAATGATCACTCTGTAATTATTTCCCTTAAAGTTAAAACAAGTTTTTACTTAAAAGCAAAAGTACAAAAGGTGAAATTGGCACCGTGGTCTTGTATAGTTTTTTAATTTGTAAAAGCAGGGTATTTGACTTGAGTTGAACACTAGTAATTGGTCGGTTACTTTGTCATAGTTTGGTCTCTTGGCCCAGGAGGCGTGGTCGAAGGACTTCCACGGCGGACACCGTGCTCGTTCGCCCTGGACTTCCACGGCGGGCCGTGGCGCTGAGCAGTCGCTTGAAGTGTGACAGGGACGTTTTGGGATGAAGTGAATCGCTTGGAGCCTGCGCTGAAATAGTAGCCGTTGCTTTGGGCTCCCGAAGTGAAGAGAAAAGGCGTCGTTGACTGAACGGTTGGGAACTGGGCGGTTCCAACGGTTTTTCGCACGGTTTGAACGGCGTGGTGAAGGCGGTTTCTCTCAAGGGCCCAGGGGAAGCCTTGAGAAGTGACAAAGGGCCCTCCCTCGGGGGAGGGAGAGGGGGCCTTGAGGGGGAAGCTAGTTTCGTGGAGAGGGCGATTGGTGCGACGTTGAATTTTTTTCGGAAGTGGTAAATTTGCTTGCTGATTTCTTCCATTGTCGGAGGCGAATCTGACCACGAGAATTTTTGGAAAAGTTTTAGAAATTGCTTAAATTGTTTAAAAATCATTTTTGTTTTAAACAATGCTTTTGTTTTAAAAAAATGTTTTTTTAATGTTTTTAAGACAAAGTTGTGAATGTGCCTTTACTGCTTGGGAAAGTAGCTTTTAGGTTTCATTAACATTTAAAGGTGTGCAAACCGATATTTGCAAATTTGAAAATAATTATACTTGTGCTGTAAAAAATGTGATTTTTATGTATTTTTTATGTCAAAATCATAAATTTTTGTATACGTAAAAGGAAATGATGCATTTGTGCGTCGTCTCATGCACCAAGCGGACACCAACCACAAACAATGAGTGAACGCCACACCAAAGCCAATTAATTACTCAGTCACCAATTAGCACGATTAGATTAATTTACTCATTAATTACTCCTCAATTAGCAACCACAAAGTGAAATGGAAGAACAGAACTTTAACAGCAATTAGTCACAAGTCACAAATAATAACTTTAAATAACAAATTACACAGCTAAAGTAACTATTACCGATTGTCACAAATTACATGTTGCGGTTATGGCGTTAGTCGATCGTCAATTCAAAAGCCATCAGTTACTAAAAGAAGCCAGTCATACAAACTAATATGTACATAAACTACCGCGTGATCAACTGCTAATTATGAAAAAATACGGCATGGCCATCTACTAGCGTAATTCATTTTGCATTTCCTCATTCCCCATTATCCTATTTCTACGTTCTTTTATAATGGAAAATTGGAAGTCAGGGAAACTTTAATTTAAAATCTCAAGTTTAGTAGATGACCACGCGGTAGTAAATTTTTCATGAAACAAGCGCATACATGACACTTGAAAATATGTTTGATGAAAAATTTACTTTGATTTTGTTAGAAAATAGATTAAGGATGTTTGTAAGGCTATTTTTCGGGCAGTTACACGCCATATTTGTGTTAGTTAACCATGATTGCAAGCATTTAGTTAATTGTGGTTAGGCGTCAACGGTGCTAAAGCATTGGGAAGCATTTAAATTTAACATTCCAGTTTAACTACAATTAACTTTAACCTGCTTTTAATTCACCAAATGTCAGTGTAGATCAATTTACCTCGACTACGGAGGAAGGAGGGCCGATCCTCGGCTGATACTGGAAACTTGGACGCACTTTGCGGCGAGGAGGCTAGTTTCTCCTGACTGAAGCTGAGCACTTGCTGGATGAAGAGAGGGTCCTCCTCGAGGATGTCACGATGTTTCCACCGTGGATCCAACGGTGACCTTCCTGGGTTCACTTTGACCTCTGACCTCACCTTGACCTCATCCGTCGCCATGCGGTAACTCTCGTTCCGCTTGAGGCAGTCCTTGATCTTCGGAAGCGTCTTCAACTCGGGCATCACCGGCGGAATGGCCGAGTCCAAATCAGTCTCTAAAAGAGGTCTGCGCATGCGCACATCACCGTATTGAGTATTGGTCTGTAGTAATTGTTGGCCCGTTTTTGATTGGGGTGAATTCGTGTCACGTGATAAATTTGGTAAACGGGCGCCATTTTGTGAGAGGTTGTCACAAAACGCAGTTTGAATATTGGCGCTATTTTGAGAGGAAATGTCACGTGACACATTTTGAAAACCGGCGCCGATTTGCGAAGTCAGGAGATCAGAGGCAGCTTCGCTTTCTCTCAAATTGTGTCGCCGTATCTCTGCGATGCATTCGTACAGCTCCTCATCTGCGTCTTCCGACTCCTTACGCAGACGGTCGTACACGGATTCGCGTTCACGAGGCAACGTGTCGTAAATCACGGACTTGACGGCGTCTCCCGGCTCAAACGACACCTTGTTTTGACGCTTGCGCCGCAGCGTCTCGGAGGAAAAGATGATTTTCCCGTCCGCATCGAGAACGACCCGAGCACCGCGGACTCTGGCAGACGAATTCCCGTCCATCTTGGCCGTGACCTCGAGGTCACGTGGGAGCTCTTCTAGGGCAGAAGGGCCCAAGAGGGGAGATTCGAGGGAGCAGTACTCCTGCGAGGAGTCGAGTGCACTGGAGTGACCCTTGAGGGTCAGTTGGTACACGTCTGCGATGACGTCTGGCTGAGGGAGGGTGGGGAGGGGGAGCATGTCACGCAGCGTTTCAGTGCTGCCGAGGCTCTGGCTGCTCAGCGTACTGCTGCTGTAGCTGCTGTATCGCTTCAGTTGCTCTAGCAGTTCCTCCTCTTCTCGATTCGTTTGAGCGTCTTCACTCTCGCTTCCAGCGCTCGATTCACTGTCTTTGGGTGGAGGACTCGCGGAAGAGGTAGAGGGCGACGGTGTGACGACGACCAGCGACGGAATGCGCTCAATCAGCGATTTGCGCTTGACGCGCTCCTCCAAGTCACCGTCATTCTAGTAGAACGAATCTTATTGAGTTTGGAAGCAATCTACTATATAATAACCGTATTTTTTACTTCAGCCATGATAGATTTGTAATGTAAAGTTCATAGGATTTTTAACTTAAACATTACAAGCCCGTTCTTGTACTGAAGAGCTGTAAATTATGTTAAACGGAGTTGTTTTCACCTTCAGTCGTTTCTCTGCCTAAGTTACTATCTATAATGACGGAAGCGTGCGTGCAACGTAAATAGTCTCACAAAAACACCCTTCATATTTCAAGGCAAGATATGGGCATTGTATTAGTTTTATTATTTTACCCTCTGTTAAATATGTAGTATTACTTTTACAACAAGCTGAACAAGTCCCTTCTAGGACGATTGACGCAGAAACAACAATTTTTATGTCCTAGGACTGGTTAGTTTGATCAGTTTTGACCTTTACCTGGAGAGTTTCTATTTGCGTCAATTCTGCGGGTCGTTCAATTTTTTGACGCAGGACAACAGTGCCGCATGAGCTTGCGGTGGTAGATGTGGATCCTTGTCCAAAGAGCTCGTAGTCGCAGTCCCCACCTCCTTTCTTCTCCGCCCCTTCAGTAGACCTGCTTTTCTTGAGCTTCGGAAAACCACATTCGTTTCTGAAGGACGTAAAATAGCCCTCTGTATCCACGGAGTCTGAGTCAGAAACCATTCCGTCCTGTAAAAAAGCATCAATCGTTTTTTGAAAAGATTTAAGATCGGTCTCAAATCATTCAAAATCATTCATGTGCTTCAAGATTTAAATACACAATTCTCCAACTTATATCATCACCCCAACAGTTCAGAAATGAGAGGGTGGTAAATGATGGCTTCAAAATGATTAAAAATTTAAGTTAAAAAATATCAGATGACCACGGTGTATTTAAGAATTCCACTTATGGTCCTGAAATAACGGCTATTTTTGATTGCCTTAAACATGCACAGAAGACTTTTTTTAAGCCTTTTTTGTGTTCTTGTGGAAGTTTAAAGCATTGTTTGAACAGTACAACATTTTAAAAATCTGCCTTTAAAGCTCTAATTTCGTTTTTCAAATACTGTGAGATGCAGCGGAAGTGCGCCCCTTATATAAAGAAACCTACAAAAATTAACCCTAATCCAAACAAGACCGACCTAGGACGGGAGAGTTTTAGTTATAATCTATGGGCATTTGCTCTTACTAGATTTATTTGCCAAACAAGCCCGTACTAGCACATGTATATTTTAAGTTTTACGTCTCTGTCATCCTGCCCTATGGCGGGCTTACTTGGCATGTCGTAAATGCAATGCTTTTTCGCTCTATTTTTTCAAAAAAAAAGATAAGGTATATAAGAATGTAATATGAGTATGTGAAATATATGAATATAATATACAATATGAAATAAATTTTTAAGCCTGCTCTCCCTCTCTACTGTGTATGTTATCATACACTTACGACAAGAGTCCCCTGCCTTTAAGATTACAAAAAATTTCTTTTATATGTCAGTTAATAAAAACTTGCCGTGAAACTTTCTAATTGCGGCGTAAGCGTCCTGTCCTCCTCGTCATAGTAGAAGTCAGACGAGTTTGACCTAGAGTGCTGTTGCCATGGGAACTGAAGGTCACGTGACTCGGTGGAAGTGCTCCAGTGCCCAGAGTCTCCTGCGTACTTCCGGTGGCTGTGCGTCTCGAGGGTTGTTGTGGGCGTGGCCACAGAGCCTAGACTCGTCTGGATCCCACACCTTTATAATTAATGTTATTTTTATTATAAGGAGGATTGAGCATAATTTTCATTTCAGAAAAGGCCTTTCAATTTCAATGGAAATTCCATTGTTCCTTTCTTTGAGGAATTCCTCACGTACTCTTTGTTCGGCAGAGAGCCGCAGATCGTGTTCCTTCGCTTCTTCTTCTGCCTAATTCGTTTTGTGTAGATGAGGAGCGACCTTCTGTTGGCGCGCATGCGGTCGAAAATGGACCCTGTCACGTCGACGGAAACCAGAACTTCTCCCGGGAACTTCTTGGCCACGCCCACTTCTCTTCTCTCACATTCATCCCTCTCCACCACATGGCTACAGCCACTCTGTCATAAATTAAACAACCAATTACAAGCAGAAGCCCGCATACAGCAAATATTCAAATAGCGCTTTCTGCTCTTCGTTTAGCTCTATAAACATCTAACATAGAAACGGCTTTTTTTCTGAGATTTGTCATCTAAACGCCGGAATATGTTAGTTTAGATAAATTTGTCTTCATTTAGCAATGTATGGCCAATATAAATTAAATTTGTAGCAAGCCCGTCCTAAGACGGAAGGCGGTTGAGGAAGCTAAAGAGAAATTTTCTATACGTTCATTATCAAGTATTGAAAATTCCTGCTTCAATTAACATTAAATGTCTCGATGACTTAAGTTGATATTTCTGATCTACTTATAACGGAATATAATCAAATTTAATACAACGCGACAAAGTACGGCTTTTATATATAAAAAAACTCTTTCAGTATTACAGATGCATAATCATTTTACTGGATCAAATTAACATAAGACAGAGAAACAGCATTGGAGCAGTTGAAAATAATTACAAAATTGTATGAGTTAAGATTGAAAATGATCAGAGTGCAACCAAAGCAAGAGCTTCAGTTACTAAATTGATTTGATTTCATTAAAAAGCCATTTATTGACTTTTCTGGACGTGCTGGCGTGTAAAGTTTGGCTATTATCGGGAAGTTATTTGAGGATTTGCTTTATAAGTGCCATATATTTTCTCATGGGAAACCCTTCATTTCCCCTAGTCGATAGCACGCGACTCAAGAGTAATATCGGTGCATGATATCCCAAAATAGAACACATGGCACTTAATGAAAAGCACATTTTCTGTAAATACTCCCGAGGCACTTACGGAAGGGCCCACAGAAGGGCTCCCCTCTCCCTTGTCCTCAATTGTACATCGCAAGGGTACTTTGGGTGCGTAGCTGCCCGCATTTTTGTATAATTTTACTAGGAAGTCTGGCCGAGAGTCTGCGCAGAAGAAGCGTGTTTCCAGTGTCCTTGCGTTCACCGTCTCCAGAAGGCCATTCCCGTTCAAGTCAAGGTCTCCTTCAGCTATAGATACAAAAAAATCTGCTTAAATAACAAAATATAATAATAAAAATTACAATAAAATAATAACATAATAGTAACAGATTTCCCGAACAAGCACGTGCTTGCACGGAAAACGTTAAAATTATTATAGATAATTGATTGATGACATTTATCGTCGTTTTCAGTCTTTGCGGTTTTATAAATATTAAGCAGTATTTTCAGCACATGCGTCAAAGGACATGCTTGTTAAGTTTACAATATAGTCATCAACATGAATATCTTTTTGAAATTGCCATCATTTTGAAAACTTTTTAAATGAGTCTTGTCTTAAAAACGTTTTAAACTTTAATAAATTTCTGTCTCAATGCCTTATACGATTGAAGATTGAACTCCCACTGGGAAAGTCTTGAGAAAAAGCATTTATGAGGCATGTGTAGGCACATGAATTCTTAGCTCGACACGCTTCGAAACGCCCCATGAGCAAGTCATGCTCTTTAGTAGTTAAGACAAAAACACATTTTTTAAAGAAAGCTAAGTCCGTGCGGATCGTTTGAAGATAAACTCAATACTCCCGATCCTCAAAACCCCACATTGTTGACCCTAAATTCCACACTAACGCTGCATTATGGTGCATGATTGGCGTACATCAAATGATTTTTTAAAAGAAAAATCTAACATCTGCAAAAATTATTATCTCATTACCTAAAGTGCAGGCTTGTAAGTCAGTAAATTGTTTTTATCAAAATATCAATGAGATACCAAAAACAAAAACTACTTCTAAAACAGCAAGTGAAATCATACATCAAGAATTTCCATTGATACTTGATTTTGTTTGCAAAGAATCATTTTATTGTTTACTTGAAAGTTTAATTTAGCTCAAAATCTTAATAAGTTGCTAAGTAACTTCGATTATACAAGCCTAACACGCTCGTTTGGAGACGCATGGCTATATCGCAACGTGAAATTTAGTTTTCTAGGCCACAACTTCCTTATAACGTTCGCAAAACTTTTTGAAATAAGCATTAAATTCACGTTGTTTTTAACATCACTTTTTGTTTTGGCTTGAGCTTGTTAGGCTAGTCTTGAATACTAGCAATTGTTCTGGATGAAAAGCCTTGTTTAAATGAGGAGGTACATGTGTATGATTTTGAAAAACTCCTTTTTCAAGTGTAGCTAAAAATGACTTGATCCAAATTTTGCTCAATTTGATCTAAACACAAAATACGAGTTTTATATGTAAGATCTATTTGAGGATATCCTCCAATAGGTGGTAAGTGATGGGGAATGATATGGTTAGATTAGCAGGGGTAAGAATGTGAGTACAAAAACGGATGAATGCCATTTGATCTAATCTGATGCTGAGGAAATATTTCCAAGGCGACTTTGATTCTCCTAATTGCAATCATCTCTCAGCCTCTCTTAATTAATGCGTTTTTTGAGTGCTCCCATGGAAATGCCCCCTAGCACTCTCTCTCCATGTCTGAATTCCTGTCCCACAAAAAGAGAGTGTTCCCAGGGAAGAAGCGGAGTCGTAAATTCAAGTTTAAACTGAGTTCCCAAGGCCACGCTCTCACCTAAGCCTCCCAAAATAATCTCAGGCTAAAACACTGCCTCCAAATAACTTGTTCTTCATACAAAATTCCTCGCCACATTATGACGATTTCTATAGCTAATGTTGCAACATTAAAAATCCTCCAACTCGTGACTCTGAGAAGTGTGAATGAACAATAGGAAGTTTGAATTACCAAGCAATAGAATTGCAAATGAATTTTGCTTTGCGAAATTTCAACTAAACAAAAATTGAAAACTCAAAAGGTAAATCGGTAATTAGGGGTTTTTAAAACGAAACTAAGGTTCAACATCTTTAGTATTTTTTGTTTAGTCAAGCAGTGCTAAAATCTCTCGTATAGCTCAATGGCTCCCTTGCCAATAACTTTTGGTTTGATTGACATAATTTGAAATCATTTAAATAATTTCAATTTAATTTAATTTCCTGTTTAATTACTAGAAACTTTGAAAAACCTGGCACTTCTCAGAATGATTTAGCTATGTTTTGCGTTATTGAATGTATTTGAGACTTGAAAAAACTTGATTTTGTTTAAAATAAAGGTTAAATTAAATTAAATTCGATTAAGCTATACATTGCACCATATTATATAACAAACATTCTACTCTAGGTTAAGTAGGAACCTTCTTGGTTTGGTACAAGTATATTGCTTGGTTTAGTTTTCTTTGCAAAAGTGTTTCTATGATTCTAAATTAAAAGGTAAGCACGCAAGGGCCTGATGAAGCGTAAAGCTCTGTTTATACTCATTGTCAGATCTTCGCCGCTTTTCACTTTGCGTCTTTAACACATTTCAACGTTTTTGAGCCCACAAACATTGAGCGAATTACCACAAAGGAAGGCTCCTCCCTTAGTCATTCCTTTGTTCTCGTCATTTTGCATAAGTACCCACGCATGGCAAAGGGGTCACTTACGCACTGGGATGAGTTTGGGGTCAAACAACTCTGTCTTGACCTCGAGCTCCTCCAAGCGGAGCTTCACGCTTTGGATCTTGAGGCCCAGGTCACCTGTGAGGTCGCTGAGGCCCTTGAAGATCTCGCCAGAGATGGACACAAGGGAGGCCAACTGCCTCAGCACTGACACAAGGGTCCCATTGTTGACTGCGATGAACTCAGAGTCCCTTGGGTCGAGGTGGAGCTTCTTGTTGGAGAGTTGGCGGGGCAGGACCCTTCGGTGGACCAACGGCATTTCAAAGATCCCGCCAAACTAACTCCGCACATCCACTTCACATTGTTCTAAGCACTAGAAGTTGAGTAGTCTCGGCGGCAGAACAATGACTGAGAGCTTAGAGCAAAGAATCTCTATTTTCATCCCCTTCGGGGTGGAAAAGGGCTCAAACAACCCTGCAAAGGGACCTATCACTTAAGCGTCGCTCGCACTCTGCTTTTCCCATCAAACACAACACGATGAAAACACATACTAGTTTATAGCTTTTCCAGATGAACTCACTCATTAATAATATTAGGAACATATTTCGTTAATCGTTTGAAATGTAAATAACTGACTGAGTTGATTTGAGCGATCCTTCATATCATGCTATTTCTGATTGTAGTATTGAGCACTTGTGACGAAATGCAAACTGACATTCTATTTCTAAACCAAACCCACTTCTAAAACATTAAGTAAACCAAACCCACAGGAAATGGAATAATTTTGGGTAGTTTGGTGCAATGCAACAAATTGATCAACTTTACAATTAGACATATTTTTGTAAATTTATTGTTAACCTGTTAAACTTGTTGAACTGTCCCAAGTATAGTTACTTCACCCAATTCCAGCAAAAAAAATTGTCATGAATTTCTCCTTCAATCTTCCATATTAAATTTGTAAGTTCACGAAGTAAGTATACGGAGTGTTTTCCTGAAATAATTGAACGTTGAAAGCAGAGAAGGGGAGTCAAGGACGCCTTATTGTTCAGAGGTGAGTTGTGCAACTTTTGGTGCTGTGTGAAAGGGCCTTAAGTGTCCCTCCAGGGATAGAAGTGCCCTTTGTAGGAAGGGAAAGGGACAGATGCAAATGCTGAATGAGAGGTAGCTATGACAACCCAAGGGATTTGAAAGGGAAATGAGACCACAAATATTTTTGGTAAAAGGCTTTGACTGTAAATCCTTGAAACTTTTGCCTCCAATAATGAACGATCTTGTGGCCATTGCGTGTTTCAACTCTTGTCTCCTTCCAAATCTTCAATCAGCAACAATGAAAGTTGGAATTTATGCAACACCCTCACGCATCCACTGGGAAACCAAAAGGCACAACAATACACCCTACGGTTAAAATATACAGTGTCTTTCTCATCAAACGATGCACCCTACTAATAAATTGTTTATGCTCAAACCATTGAACGGAAACAAGAAATGAAAATCTGGAAATAGAAATAACAGTATTTGCAACTTTTCTTAAAACTACAAACCCTGCATTGTTTACAATTTAACAAACATCTTGTTTACTGACAGATTTGAGAGGTATGGTTTGATAGGAACGACACTTTTCATTAATCATTCAATATGATATAAAGCCAAACAACCCTGTTCAATGAGTGGAATTCAATTTAAATCTCACTCTCTTGAATCAAAAAGTTTAGTGAAAACATCTAACAATAAAAGCGCGCTGCTGCGCACTGGAACTACTCTGTTGAAAACTATAAGTCGCTTTCAGCAACTCATTTTTGAAAACAACGGTAAAAATAGTATGTCATTATATAGGTGCCGGGCCTCTATTATGAGATTTACGGTAAAAATTGTATGTCATTGTATAGGTGTCGGGCCTCTAAAATAAGATTTACGGTAAGAATTATATGTCATTATATACGTGTCGGGCTTCTAAAATGAGATTTACGGTAAAAATGGTATGTCATTATATAGATGTCGGGCCTCTAATATAAGATTTACGGTAAAAATGGTATGTCATTATATAATTGTCGGGTCTCTAAAATGAGATTTACAGTAGAAATGGTATGTCATTAAATAGGTTTCGGGCCTATAAAATGAGATTTACGGTAAAAATTGTATGTCATTAAATAGGTGTCGGGCATCTAAATGAGATTTACGGTAAAAAATGATATGTCATTATGTAGGTGTCGGGCCTCTAATATGAGATTTACAATAAAAATGTTATGTCATTATTTAGGTGCCGGGCCTTTAATATGAAATTTAATGTAAACATTGTATGTCATTATATAGGTGTCGGGCCTCTAATATGAGATTTACGGTAAAAATGGTATGTCAATATATAGGCGTCAAGCCTCTAATATGAGATTTACGGTAAAAACGGTATGTCATTATATAGGCGCCGGGCCTCTTATATGTAATTTACGGTAAAAATGGTGTGTAATTATATAGGTGCCCGTCCTCTAATAGTATGTTTTGAAATCATGATTAGTTAATTCACCAGAGTTAGGTTAGGAAAAACGCATTCGGGTACTTTAAAAAAAACTGACACAGACATCTGGCGATTTTATTACCCTGTTTGCAACAGAGTAATAAGTTATTTTCCGAACTATCATAATAGCAATATGTCCAAATTGAAGGCACGTTTTACTATGGCATTTATTTGTGAAGCTGTGACATTTCATAGTTTGGTGCCATGATTTTTTTTGAGAAAAGTCATTTCAGTGTCCTCAACTCTTGCTCATTTCCACACGGTTCAGTCTTCGCCTCTCTCCGAATTCCTAAAGCAAATTTCATTTTTAGAGCAATTAGATATTGTTTCAAGTGACTTGTAAAATAGTTTTTGACGAAGATACCTGAAGCTGTCAGACTGTTGTGCTTCAGAGGCTTCACCCTCGGTATTGCTTAGTCTTTCCAATCTTTCTTCTGACGCTTGCTCAACTTCTAGAACAAGCAAAAATACAGAATACAATTAGAAGTCTTTATATTTTGCACTCTACCATTTTACTGATTTTATTTTTTTTAAGGCTTTTAATGGGTTTTTAAACTGGAAGATGGCTTTTGGTTCAGAATTAATTGCAAGTTCAAACAATACAAATTTGGATAACATACTACAAGGTAATTAATAGCGTGAAAAATGTTCATAACGAGTTTGTATTGGCTATAGTTTGTTGACTAAATTTATAATCTTTCTTAATCTTTAAATGTTTTAAAATTTAAACACGGAATCCCTATAAACATAAAAATCTTTTACCGTTGTCTTTTGAAACAAATTCTTGGAGTAGGCCTTCTTGCTGGAGAGAGTTGAGGACGGAGGGAAGGAGTTCCAGGAAATAAGCACTGCTGGAATACACAGAGTCTCCAGCTCCGTTCGCTGGACCACTGCTCAGTTCCAGTTCCAATTCCTTCTCCAGGCGCTCCTATGTACGCAACATATACTTCCAATATCACCATACTCTTAATATAAAATATTATGTATTTTTAGTAATGACATTTATTAGTATGGTTATGCATATAACAATTATATAAAAATGAAAATATACTATGCTTTACTTACCTTTTCAAACGTTATCCGAGCCTTCTCCCCCTTTAAATATTCAACTGCTTTTTCTACCGACTTTCTTTCTTCCTCGAATCGATTCCGCTGCTCTCGAATTGTACAAAGCTCTTCTTCTTCAATCACTTCACAAAGGCTCTGCAATGTACACAAAACAGTACTTATGTGTACAAAGAAAACTTTTAACACATATATATATATACCTATCCGTTTGACTTAGGAATGTTTTGTTCGTTTCATGAATTAAGCCTTTAAGCCTTACAAGCCCGTCCTACGCAACACCAAAGTTAACTACGACTATAAACAATATGCTATGTATATTTAAGTAGAATTTTAATAAAAAAAATGAAAAGAAAAAAATTCACATTTTATGTAAACAAATGTTTGACTTCAAGGAAGTACTAAAAAGAGACAAATGAGTAACAAATAAATTGAAAGTGTAAAACCGATGGTTGAAGTTCATGTGAGTTTTTCTTACGTGTTCTAGGATATTTGCAAGCATTGCGTCTAGGATGGGTTCTACTTCAGAGTCGAAGTCAAAGAGATCTCCAGGTAGGATTTGTGTAGACGCATCTACACCCACTTTGATTGGTAGAGGTCTAAAGGGAACATGCGCAGTGTAGATTTTGTCTGTCTGAATGACAACGTCGGTAGAAGAGCCCTCTGATGGGAGTTCTTCGAGGAAGTCGCGCTCAGTTTGGATCATTTCGTGCAAACGCCTCTCCGACTCTCTCTGCACATTCTTCTTCGTGTAGAGGTTGCCATTGGCTACGGGAGAAGGATTGATTCTGGACTTTTTGGCAAGGTAGGTCGATCGCTTCTTCCTCTTCGGCTCATCCTCGCTGCCCGTTTTGGGAGGATTCTGTTACAATTACATTAATTAAGGGTTTCCAGTTACAATTATCCTCTTACATCAAGCACTAATTGCACCAGTATTTTCATTCAAAATCAAATACAAAGATTATGTCACACTCAATGAAGGTAGATCAGTATCAGTCACTACCAAACTTTTTCATCTATATGTGTAGAGATGGACAATTAGTATCTCAAGGGACAATACTAATGGTTTTACTACTTTTATATATCACACATCAATATATCTCCAGTTTTCAATATAAAAAAAATTGAGTACATTTGAAAGACTTGCATATCCTGACTGCATTTTTTGAAAAAAAAAAAACTTTTCACTGTTCAAAACCTAACTGTTATATTGTATCCTAAATTGTACTTACATTTGTCACATACTCGGCTTTCACTTTGATGGTGCTTCCACGCACCACATGAGGATCCCACATCAAGTTAAAATAGTCATGAACTCCACGAGGCCTGGGAAACAATATTCAGAAGTAATTCTCAAAATTTTAGTCAAACCATGTCTAATTCAAATGTTAAACAAGTCCGTCCTTGAACTGAGGTCTTATAAGAAACCCGTGAAGTTTTATACTTCAATGTAAACTGCTAACTTATTCTGACAAAATCAAAACTTAGTTCACAAAAAAAATTATCATCAACCGTTTTTAGAAGGCATCCGTCACTACACAGGCTTATTTCGCTGATCTGCGCTATTTGATCTGCGTAACGGGTATAACTACTACACTGTCAGTTGCTTACCGTAAAATCTTAGGTTTCGTCTATTTAGTAACTCCCAACTTCTAATATAACTGATAAACTTGAATAATATTTGAAATTAGGAGTTTCTTCTAAAACAAACCTTGAAATCTTACGGGTAGCTGAACCTTGTTTCTTCTTCATTTTTAAAAAAATAATAATAATTAATTATAAAAATTATAACAATATTTATGCTGCTACACACGTCGAGTTGTTATAAAATTGGTTGTGAATAAGACATATCAAATGGGTTGCTTCTTTTTTTTCTCAAAATATAACAAAAACATAATAAAATCAGAGGTAAAATTGTAATTCAAATTTGCTGGATAGAGGGAAAAATCTCTTAAGGATGATTAGTGTTCGTAAGCTTCATTTGTAGTAAAACCTTGCATCGTGTTCCAGCCGAATTCCAGGAGATGAGTGGCTCTGTTTCTGAGCGGCTGGAACAGGGCGTGGTTTGCTGGAGAAGGTGAAAACGTTTCGTTCCACCAAGAGGTCAAACTTTGACGGGAGGAACTTTCCTTTGGTGACTGTGGTGATGAAGGGGGGTCTGTAGCACCCCTCCCTTCTTGGACCCCCGCCCGTGTTGGGGAGGCTCTTGTTGAAGTAGGTCCTGCTCTCGGTGGCAGGGTCAGCGGAGGGTGAGGTCAGAGTTGAGGAGGTGTGCACCGTGGTGGATGATTCGTATTGGAGGTGGCTCTTCATGGTCCCACCACTCACCTCGACAGATGCTATGCTAATAAGTGAGGAGAATTGATGTGGATCGAGTCGTGGCCCATTTGTTCCGGAATATCGATCACCTACTTCAATATTTAGGAGACTCAGAGAAAGCAGACAGGGCTAACACAAGTTCAGTGACGTAAAAAAGCGATTCCATCGGACCTCAATTACTTGAACGGAAAATAGCAAAGCTTAGTTTTTCCTCCGATAAGCCATGGTAATGAGGTTAGGTCTGAGCAAGTGGGCATGGCATTATGCACTTCAATTTTGCCCCACTTTCATTGATGAAAGAGAGCAAAAATTTTGGAGAAAGTAGAACGGAAGGAAGTGTAATGTCAACTTTTGTAAAATTTTTGTATTTATTCTTTGTTGTAATTATATGTTTTTGAAAAAGTGAAAAATCAAGATAGATTTTTGATAATAATGACATACCTGGAAACGTTATTGCGATAGCGTTGGTTCCTAATTGGAAAGTGACATGGCCTCGGAGGGCTTGAGTAGGTGAAGTACACTGCAGAATGGCTTCCATCACGAGCACTATGCACCCTCTCAAACTGAATGTTACCCACCATAATTTTAATTAAACTTAATTATGATTAGTAAGTGGGTTAGTAGTTAAGTAACTAAACGCTAATTTTAAAAGTTTATACTACAATATTAGGGAGGAGAAACGCATAATGTAAGGCAAGTTTTCGATCAAACAATAATGTTTCCATTTGTGCAAGAGAAATTAATTGACAAAACAAGAGACGCAACTCATTATCACACTTGCTAATAAAGTAGACGCACGCTCCTGGAGTAGGTATAGGATGCTTAGCGTGCGTCTTGGTATTAATGATTTAGCTCACAAGTTTGCCAAATTGAAGTTGCAACAACAGAAATTCAAAGGATCAAAATTGAATTTTGAGCACATAAGCATTCAAATCTTGAGTTATTTTAAGCATTTGGGACATTTGTCGTGCAACGGTAAAAAAAAAATTTCAGGAGTAAAGCTTGTGTTTTGAAAAAATACTTAAACTTCAATTAAGACAGACTTTGATAATGTTGATAGCACTACTTTCTTGATACTAGTTTGTAGTAACAATTGCTTTTATACAGAATTTAATTTGGCAAGCCGCTTTTAGTTGCACCATTTTGTGCAATTTTGCTATCTTAACCTTTACCTGACCAGGCACATTAGACTAAATAGGATAATTATTTAAGAAAAGAGGCATTTTTGGTTTCTTCTAAAAACGGCATAAAACTAAGATTAGGTTCGTTCCAGAAGTCACTAATTTCTTTGCGATAACACCACTAGTAAGAAAAGATTTTTTATTCTTACAAGGTAACCTTTTGGGCTGATGGTCGAGTTGAGGCAAGTGGCCTATATGGTGACTAACATTGGACATACTTGACCTGTAAGTCGAGTACAAGCATATGGGTCATTCAGAGTGTTAAACTAGATAGTTTTAATAAGTTTTTTAAAAATAAATGTCTGCCTAACTCATAAATAAATTTCCCGGCATTTTTCAAAATTTCAATTTTTTGAAAACTTCCAAAGGGGGGACTATTTGAAACTGTGGACTTCGCAATTAATTTCTCATTAACCTTTTGCAAAACTGATTTTTATCACAAAATTACAACAATTTACACAGGTTTACATTTAAGTAATGCTAACATGCCGTACATGTTAACCACTTTTCCCATTCATGTTGTTCGATTTGACCAAATTCAATGCAACATTTTGTGTGCTATATGTCAAAGACAATTTAATTTCAGTTTTATTCGGCCCTTTTATATTATACAGACTGTGATATACAGATTTGGATTTGATTATTGATTAATTCGACAATGCAAAAATTTATATAAAAAAACAAAGGAGCGAAGCGTGTTAAACAAAGACATTATTCAATTTAATTCCTATGCTGCAGAGCGGAATTTCTTTTTATTGCATTTTGCACTATACGCAACCACGTAATTGAATTGAAAATTGTAAAATTTCAAGTCGTGATCATTTCAGGTACCCCTGCCCTAGGACGGGATTGTTATGTTTTCAAACAATCATTGTTCAATTTGCAAATGGGCCGAACAAAATTGAATTCAAATTGTTTTTATATATGGCTTACAAAGTGTTGCATGATAATTTGTTCAAATCAAATAACTTAAATGGGAAAACTGGTTAACATGTACGTCATATTAGCATTACTTTAGTAAACAGTGTAAGTTGTAATATTGTGATTAACTAAATGTTTCTGAAAAACAGTTGTGGCAAATTGTAAATGGAAAAATACATGGGGATTTTACAGTTTCCAATGGTCCCCCTTTGAAAATTTTCGAAATTTTGAAAAATGGTGGGGAATTTGTTTGAGTTAACCAGACAACTTTTCTTAAAAAACTTATAAAAACTATCTATGTTAACACCCTGAATGACCCATATACCTGTAGTCGACTTACAGGTCGAGTAGGTCCCATGTAAGAGTTACCATTTCTAACATGAAACACTGTTACAACTTGAATTCGTCTGTTAGTCACATATTTGACCTTGGGATGACCTCTGGAAGTGGCGAAGTTAAGGGTTTCACCATAGAGGAATTGGAGCTAAAAGTTTCTCTCAATTTCTCTTTCGCTCAAATGTCCAACTCAACCACCTTTTTGCTGCAGCTTGAGTTGGAAAGGAAATTGAGATTGGAGTTTCTCCATGCACTCCTCTGCAGTCATCTCTGACCCTTTGCGGTCAAAGGGTCACCGAAGGGTCAAATGCGCGACTGTCAGACGAATTCATTTGGTAACCATGTTGAAATTGGTTAACCTAAGTTTCTGTATAAGTCACTTAGCTCAACTCGACCATCAGCCCAAAACGTTACCTTGTTAGTTCAGAATCAGCAAAATTTTTATAAATTTAAAATATTTGGAATAAAGCGCTTGTGTTAAATTATAATTCTTTCCTTACTCCATTCTTTTAACTTAGTATATTTGATATTTGATGATTAAAACAGATACAAAAGCATTTCATAAATTTATACTAATTCGGTTGCTTGACATAAACTAAGCTTTTTCATCTTAACTGGAATCTTTTGTTAAATTTTAACAGGACAATTTTCCATAATTAAGTCCCGTACGCAGAACCACTGCTTCTAAACTATTGTGGTTAAGTAATTGCCAACTGCCACCAATAAAGATACCCAAATCTAACACAAGTTAATCAAAGCGTCAATTAATTTAATTAAAAGAATGATAAGTTTTGACCGCAAAAATTTACAATAAATATGGGCATAAACTAATTGCATTCGTGCTGCCGTTTCCAATTCTTCGTCTTTCTGTTCTGAAGGGTAAAAGGCAACAATGAGGGCTTCATCGCACGCTACTATGAAAATGGCCGACGACGGATCCGAGGCTGCAGAGCGTGCGCCATGCTGCGTCAAAACGCCACCTAGTGTCGGTTCTCACTACAAGCCCAAGGGACACGTGCGCATTGGCAAGTTAGGCAAGGACGGAGACTTGGAGATCTACGAGAGCCCTTACGACGTCAAGAACAAGCCCTCCAAGCTCATTATCTGTGCCTACGACATCTTCGGCTTCCACAACAACACCAAGGAGGTCTGCGACAATATCGCATTGGCCACCGGAGCAAGGGTCATTATGCCAGACTTCTACCGCGGTGACTACTGGTCGGAAAGCAGAAAGTAAGATACCTTGTTGCGTGCAATATAGACTAGATATCTAGAGCATTGGATACATAACCAAACGTGCAGTATTCTGTATTGAAGTTTTGTAGTCTGTTTTCTCATTTTTACAAAGTTGGATTACAACAAATTGTATTCGCATACTAGCCTTATTTGACACAGGGATTGTCGTTTTTTTGGGCGTAATGTTTTGATTTGCTGTTGGGAAGTTGTATGTGCGTCCGTAACGTGGTTGCACTACAAAACTAAATTGGCGAAAGCTGGCTAACCAAGTTCCTCCTAAGGAGAAAAGTTCCATAAATTAAAATTAAAATCCTCCTGTCCTAGGACTATTGCCTATTGCTTGTCTAGTTCATACATAATACTACGTTTGTCACAAAGTGTCTTTTGTCTATGCACGAGTTAATATGACACCTTTTGCATACAGTGTTCAGTTGATGTACTCGTGGGTGACGTACCACGGGAGTTGGGATCAAACGAAGGCTGATCTGATCCATCTCATTGCCCACTACATGGCGCAAGAGGGCATCAAGACCGTGGGAATCTTTGGGTTCTGCTGGGGCGGGAAGGTGAGTGTGCAGGCCTCTATCGAAGTTCCAGGAATCAAGTGCGCAGGGCTCATTCACCCCTCCGGAGTCACTCTACATGAAGCACAACTCATGCCCTGCCCGGTCATTGTACTTCCAAGTCGCGACGAAATCGACTTTGTAAGCCAGACATCTCACTATCTAAACTATCTCCACTATCTTAAACTATCTCGACTATTTCAAACTACATTGTCAATTTTGAAAGAATATCTAGCGTTGTCATTTCCTCAGGTGCCCTTCACCCAAGAGGTACTAAAGCGTTTGGGTCCAGGAAGCTCAGAGCACCATAGATACGATGACATGGCTCACGGATTTTGCGCAGCTCGCGGCGATTTCGCCGTGAAAGAGGTGCGAGCCGCCGTGGACGACATCATAAAGAGAGTTTCAGCCTTCTTCTACAAATATCTCTAACATTTTTTTAATGCACTGTTCATTACAATCGGCATTTTGAAAAGCAATTAGTAAATAATTATAAATATCAGCAAAATTTACCAGTCTTGGGACAGAGCTTAAATTGATATTCTACGTTGCCCATCTCTTTAATGACGATTTAAGTATTTCCAAGAAAATTTTCTTTGTCTATATACGAAAGCTTGTGTAATGCTGGAAGTGCTTGAGTGCAATTCGGCCGTTGAATATTTCACTCCTGCTCGTAGTGTCGTTTTGTTATGGACGCACATCCGCTTCATTAGCTAATTAGATGGATGGACATAAAAAAAACCATCCAATAAGTAGAATGACTTTAATTGCGTTCTCAGAAATTAGTTATGTTGAATCATTCATCATCAGAAGTACATTGTGTATTCACTACAATTTTTTTCATTGCAATGCAGACCTTGCTGTTGTATTAAAAATAGATTCTAATTTCAACCAAGAGTAATAAATACGTTATTGTCTATTTGTGTTTAATGTTAAAAGAAAGCACATCTATTCAATTTTAATAGTGGTGGTTAGATTGAGTGAATGATGAATATGCATCCATGAATGCATAATTCTATCCCATGACATATTTCTGCAGTGAAAATTTTCACTAAGTAAGTAATAATTTCCAAAGTAATTATCTGCAATGGGTAATTATTTTCAAGCCGTAGCTAATAGCAGGACTAGTTTTTTATTCAATAGAAATTAATAATTTGTTAATAATCAAAGTCTCAAAAAATTGATAGAAATGTTGATATAGCCTTTTTTGGCGCAATAAAAATTAAGTTAAATTAAGTACTTCTGCTTAAGGTTTAATGTGAGCTTTAAGTGCACTAATCTAAACGTATAACTCTAAATACCATCTTATTTGCTGTCAGGTAATCAGGGCATTAATGGATCCAAACTATTTATTGTACCGACGTTATTGCAAATTATATTATTAGCTGCTTACAATAAATGCTAATGAAGCGTCAATTGATATTACCGTGGAGCGGGTGGTCAACATGTAGAGAGTTGGTAGAGATATGTTAAGTTGAACGAATTAGAATACGTCTATGCAATTGAGGATAGTTCTCAGAATTCTAACAAAGCTACTATGAAAGCTTCTAGGATCATTTCCATTTCCCTTGATTGAGCCATTGTGTGAGTAGTGGTGGGTATTTTTGTTTTAGGTAAAATTACCGAAAGGAAATTCTCTACAATGAATACTTTTCATTGAATATAATTACATGCCACACTTTTTCGTATACATAATTTCAAACAGCAGGGTACAACTAGAACAAATCATGCCCACAACTAGGACGATTCCCAAACTGAGCAATGACTCAATACCAAGTGATTTGGGACCTTGTTGCACGGACGCCATGAGCAATTTCAATCTGTCGATCAGTTTCCCTTGATCACTACTGCGCAGTCTACTGGCACTACGGATGCGTCCTCTCTTCCAGTTCTCCTGCTCAGCATGCGCATAGAGCCCTCCCGCAATAAAGTGAAGGAGAATGTATTCAAAAGGCTCCCTTAGAGGGGAGCCCTTGGCAAAAGCCCAACAGTTACTTGTAAAGTGGTCCAAATCACTAGAGGTGAGAAAGAGTGGATTGTGTTCCACTCCTGCATCCAGAGTGGCGTGCTCATTGAAAACGAAGTCTGCACTTATGTCATAGTCCAACCAGGCAGCAGGTTCTTCACTGAACAACGTTGCTAAGAATGCCTCTTCCGAGCTATTCAATAGCACAGCTCTCTTCAATAGCTTCCTGTGATGCTCTCGTCCTGAGTTATTGGCCATTGCATACGCAACCCCGCCCATGTAGCGAAAATTTATTTTGTAGTTTGAGTCTGCTAATTCTTCATGCGTTTTTGGCACCTCACTGCTCTCTGCAAAAGTAAGAACTCCAATGAGCTTGGATTTGTAGGCCACGATCAGGACTAAGCAGAGTGCTGTCCAGAGGAAGAACAGTATACGCACAATACCGGAGCTACTCCATTGAATAGCGGCTATTGGCTGTTCTACAAAGATTCTATACAGGGAGTCAACCAATTGTGAAATAGTTCTACCACTATAGTGTGAGTTGGTGTAATGTAGGGTCAACTTAAAGGCAAAAATAGTTAACAAAAGTGCAATCGTGGTGAAGAGCCAGATACTTGGAGCTAGCGGTCGGAGGATCGAATCCCATCGGTTTTTAAACGGGGGCCTTAGAATGTAGAAGTTGCGCTTAACCAGGGTGAATGTGACACTGGGGTCAACCACTTTGTGCCTTTGGTAAGACATAGTTGCACCAATGGTCACATCGGCTGCTCCTGACAGAAGTTGGCCGATAGCACCCCTCCAACGACCACTTAACTTGAAGCCGGAAGATCCATTGAATTCAGAGTAGGACACACTGTATGTGAAATTGTATGTTGCGCTTAAAATGTCTAAAACTAGCAGCATGGACCCACCCAACCTCACACTTTCTTGCCTCTCATTTACACCTATGTTGACCAAAGACTTCATTAAAGTTGACTTGAACTTAAGATGCTTCCCATTGACAAAATACTTTGAAAACTTACTTCGACACAATTTGCTTGTATCCAGTACATGATTAGCAGTTTGCCTAATCGTACTTGGAAATTGAGGCGTGTTAGAATTTTTATATAAAGCGGAATTATCATTTTGGTAGGCACACAAGTTGGAGTTTATTGAATATAACGAAGCCGCAAAAAAATGGAGGTCGACCAAATTTGCGGCGACTAAAGTTGTAGTGTGCAAAAATATAAGGCTCCATTTCTCGAGAGTTTTGCGCATTTCATTTGTTTAAACTATAAGCATAATTCTGAAACTACTACGGTGTATGCCTCACTTCAAGAATTGAGTGTCAGCTTATTAGGACAAAATTCAACAAACATTCTCTGACAAGAGGTTGGAAGCATGATGACAGGAATGAATGGCGTTGGGAGCACAATTAGGCTAACGAAGTATTAATTAAAGCCTCACTTCTATATACTATACATTACTATTCTGAGTTAATCAAAGTGCTGAAGAAATTTTTCAAAAAATTAAAGGAACGGGTTTCACTAAAACAGTCAGTTTTTTAACACCGTTTAAATACATATTTCTAAGAATCCTGGTGATAATCAAAGGCAATAATTCTGTTTAACAAAATTTTCTCTTCGCCCTTTGATTGATTGAACTCTATCGCAGCATTTTGAGAATTTGGAACTTCAGATAAATAACTTGTTCCAATCCTACATTTAGTACCACATTTTAACATAACATGAAAGCACAAATTGAAGAACTTGTATTTACTACGAACAACACTGCTACACTGCTTACGTTTATCTTTATTGTAAGTTTGCCAATATCAGAAAGCAACATTTAAAAGTTTTGTACAAATTTTATGCTTATATCATCTCGAAGTTTGAAACTTGTTCTGCTTCTACGTGTTGTGCACTAGTTTTGAAGTACTGGGGTTGGATAGGTGTTTGGCTGTGACCAGAATGTGCAATGCGTTTGTATGTTTTCTTTATTGAAAATATTTTTCACGTCTATTATGCTGCGGTAGAACAAGTTACAGAGTTAATTTGTTTGTATTTCATTGTCGCTTTTATTGTATAAATAACCCGAGTATTAAACGTCCACGTTCATGCGTCTGATTTAGATTCTGAGATGAAGTCAATAAGAGCGGACCCTCTCTGTGCTCTGTAACCGTGGTACTTGATTTCGTCCTGCGTATAAAATCGTGGTACTGTGGGCTTGTTCGTTTGTGCTGCCCGGGGGTCGAGTCCCGAGGGGAGGGAGTGGACATACTCCCCATGCTCCTGTCCCCTCGCCCAAATCACGTGAGAGGGTCGGAGGAGGTGCCAGTCGTTCCACCTATCAGAGATGTCCGCTCCATCCACTCTCTTCCTGAAGACAAGTGTCGTGACTCCCTTGTTCTCCCAACCAGTTCCAGCAACTATGTCGTCTGTGCCGTCCCAAGTGGAGTCCTCCCTCGGAGTGGAAATGTCGCCAGACCAATAGTCCAGGATCCGGTAGAGTCGCCCTTTGGCTGCACCAATTACAACGTCAGTGCAGCTCATGGGGTGCAGTGGGTAAAACACCTCCTCACTTGCGTTATTCTTTCCCACGTCCACTTGTCGCCTCACTCGAGAGAATCGTGAAGGTGAATTTGATGCTATGGGTGGGTAGCGTCTGCAGTCGCCCTGGAAGTCGGCTGGTCGCCAACCTAGGGCTGCGTATGAAGTTCCGTTGACGTACAACACAAACTCAATTTGCTTCACTTTCACGTCAAGTACCTACGTCAAATTTGCAATAGATAATTAGACTAACTTTGCCAAGTAAGACACATATGAGGCATATGCTGTTAAGGTTTTAAGATACGTTCAATAATTAACTTTGGTTAACTACATTAACTACAATTGTTTCATCATATTATGTTTTTCGGTTATACTCAAATTTGAAAGTTACTTTTGAATCGAACCCTAAAATGTGACTGTTAGCAGATGCGATACCTGTAGTAAAACCCTCGAAACACAAAAATGCGACTTGGATAAGATAAAAAAATTCAAGGTTCAGGTTTGGTTGAATGTTGGCGTCAGTAGTTGCCAGAATCGTGTCCGTAGACGGGCTTGTTATGATTAACGCAAGAGATGAAGATATATACTGTAGGAGTGTTGTTCCTCATTTAATTTATGTGGTTTCGAGGCAAGAAAAAATGCTTCAAAATATTAAGTAATACTCTCTAAATGTGTGTAATTACGTTAGCAAACGTATGATTTGACGAGAGGATTTTTTCGCTTATTTCATTGTCATTGTGTTTTGATTGCATTTGGATGGCTCTGAACATTGAAACTTACTCTCCAATAGAGATGGACGCGAGTGTCGAGTATTCTCTTCATAAACTCCTTCTCCAATAATTCCTTGGTGAGCGTGGAAGGGGTTGGTAGCGGTGTTCCACTTTCAAAGTTCCGTCGTGAGCATCGCTTACCAATGTAACCATGGCGACAGAAGCACTGCTGCAGCGGAAGGTTTGTTCCCCCCAAATGGATGCACTCCCCACGAGAACTGCCCCCACAGTCATCGTTGTCCTCACACTCGTCTTCATACTCACAATGGGAACCAAAATACGCTACACGAAATTTAAAAATAACAAGCAAAGTTAGCCAGAAAAGCCAAACAAGCCTGTCTCAGGATGGGGTTTTTTGGCTAGTTTTCAAAGTATTAGGAAAATAATTAGTATAGTAACTGGGCAGTTCATAGTAGCCATCATACACCATTGTGCAACACATGGTAGTCTTAAATGTTTATTTTGCAAAGATTGTTTCAGCCTAAAAGTTAGCATTGAGTAGATAAATTAATAGCAAGTAAATTAATACCAACCTTTGTTACAGGAGCATTGACCGTCGAATAGAACACCGTTTCCAGAACATCGCTCTCTGTACTTGTTTGGCGCCTCAATGTCTACGTCTCCACAGGACCAGAACCAGTAGTACGGATTTCGTAGCTCAGCACTCTGACGCATGAGTCGAATGATGCAATCTTTGCATGTAAAGTTCTGTGGAAGCTGTACTAGTTGGCTTGTAGCTCTAAATTATACCACACAAAACTATTAACTACAACATGAATCTTGCAATCACTTAAAAATGTGTTACTCACGTGGGGTCATTTGAATCCAATTCTGAAGAGAGCATGTAGAGTTGCGTTCCGTTGGGCGCCAAGAGTTCCAAACGATGAGAACCCTGATTTTGTGCGTTATGTTACATGATCGTTTTTCATTCAATAGTACACAATAAGAACTAAATAGGCATCTACCTGATGTGCATAGCCCAAGTGCCATGTGACGTTGAAAGTGGACCCTGCAACCAAGCTCGTCTTGAGCGAACCTAAGTAACAATGAACGATTATTACTAGTGTTTGGGTCGAAATTTGTTAAAAACATAATTAAATTTTAATTATGTTTTTAAAGCGTAAATATTAATTACAGCGTTAAGCACCACAAAATTTTAAGTGGAAAGAGTATTTCAAATGTTGCACTAGTGCTTAAATTTAGAAATAAGTGTAGAGTAACCTTTAGGCATGCCGCAAGGCGGAGGAGATCCAGCACTGTCCAAATAGTCTAGGTTGTACTTCCGGGCGGGAGGGAAGGTGAGAGAGACATGTGCTGATGCCATGGAAACCCAGAATAAAATCGGAAGAAGAGATGCTTTGCTGAGCATCATCTTAAAAGTTGATGTCTTTGAATGTTTCGCTTCCCCACCAACGTGAACATTGACTGAGGCTCAAGCCATGGCATCATTTCCCAAAGACTTTCTTGTAATTAAAATGAAGACATGCACTTTTAATGGAGGTCCATTAGACTAAGGCCCAATTGTGCAACTGCAAATTACAGACATGAATTTTATGTTAATTGCACCACTTCACACCTTGCCCCTTATCGCATCTCATACAAAGAGAGTCTCTTCCTTCCGGAATCTGCGACAAAAACAACTCTAACGCTTATGCAATCACTTTGTGCAGGAAAACCTTGTCAGTCAAAGACAAAATAAGAACAAAGAAATTTTAAGTTTAAGTTGTGTGTGACAGGAAGAAATGTTCTTAACACATTACTTACAAGTTGACGAAGAGTTTGCAAGTAAATGATCAGTGTGAAAGTATTTTTGCTGACTTTTTTTTGAGCCGTAAGGCCAAGCTTAGACTTAAATTATCGTAATATTAAAGATTTCGACCTCACTTTTTTCCAAGAGTCTATTGTTGTATCAAATAAAATTTGTCAAATTTTATTACTAGAGTCGGTTTAGATTCAGTTTCAAAAAAGTAGAATCCAATACTTTTCTTGTAAAAATATGATTCTTAGTGGTCATTAAAAAAAATTGATGAATTAGTAGTTTTGTAACTTTGTACCAGGCTAAACAAGCCGGTCCTTAGCCAGTGGTGTCATGTTGCTACAAAAATGCAGGAATTTGGGATCATGTAATCATGTTGGGTTGCGTTTGTATGGTGGCAATGATTCTACCAAGAGATATTAATTGAAAATTAACCAATGCAATAATTTCTAAGCTAATGATATCCAATTCATAACAATGCCCAATTACTGAAAAAATTAAAATACAAAATGTCTATCTATAATTTTATCAAAATTCAATAATGTTTGAAGGACTGATTTTTTAGTTAATTCTAGTAATTCCATTGAACATAATATAAGTAGAATTTAACTTTACAAAGTCGTGTTTGAGCTAAGAATAGATGGTGTGATAGACACTGCAGCAAACTTAACCTTGAAATTTTTTGAAACTTTTCCTAATTATTAAGTTGGAACTAGGTTCCGTTAAAGGAACATTATATTTAAATTGGATAAACAACCCAATATCATACAATTGAGCAGCACCTTTCTGTTTAGTTTTTACCCATTGGCAAACGATTATGTACAAGAATGGATCCAAATCGTAATGACTTTATTAGTGGATACATGGTGCGAAGATGAGAGTTCGCACAGTGTAATTTGTATTTTTACTTCAATACTAATCACAATTGTGTGAAAAATCTTGATAAAAAGGAAACAATTTCCATTTCCTGTTGTAGCCTCCTTAATCGAATAAAGCATAAAACACCAATAAATGACCTGGTTGTTCCATCCTAAGCACAACCTAAGATCACCTTCCTGAGAAACCGGTTGAGCCTTGTCATGTGAGCCCACATCTCTGTCAAGTGGTCATCTGTCCCTTCTGTCTGACACATGAGGAGGCCTTAAGGGCTCTGACTCCATGTGCCTTTTATGATCCAATGTATTTCTTAAATGGAAGTTAATTGGCGATTGGTTTTAGTTGATTAGTGACTCTGAGCCGCCTTGCATCAACATGCAGCTCACTCTCGCTCTCTGTCTCCTGTGCCTGCCTCTGATTCGGGCGAGTGAGGAGGAGGCAATTGGTAATGTGCATGGGGACTATGGAGAAAGGATACAAGATTCCAGAGAGAGCAGGGATAAAGAAGACCTACTTATAGGAGCTGAATCTAGCCGTATTGAGCGCCAGATTCCTTTGTCGTAAGTTCTTTAAAATGTTAAAAAACGTGTTTGAAATGTTGTTTGAACATATTTGCAGGAGCGGTATTGGAATTGCACCAGTGCTTCCGCTTGTGCCTTCTCCCGTCCCAGTAGTAGAGCAACACATTCATCACCACCACATTGACCATGTCGTTACGCACGAGGAGGAGGTTCCCGTAAGCCTCAAAATAGCGCTTTTCTAATACGTGTTGGTCTACAATTTAATAGTTTAAAAAATTTTAAATCAAATAATTTTCTACGCTGCAAAATTTTGTTCACTAATAATTTAAAAAAAAATTGAAGACAATGACTAGCTAAACATGCCAATTCTTAAACGAAGTTTATTAATGAATGTTTTCAAAAATTGCTGCACCTTATTTAATTCAGATTTTGACGGAATTATTTAGAAATGAAATTTGGATAAAAATTTTATCTCAGACCGTCCAAAAGATCTCCGTCCAAAAACGGGCTTTCTTTGCTTTAGAGATATTGTTAATATTTGTAAGATAATTGTAACATAGGAAATTGACGTGTGGGACATCCGTGACTCTGTCCCTGGGACGCCCAATGAAGACTACCCAGTTTTACGCTCCATTCCAAAGACGCGTTTCAGCTGCCAAGACAGAATCCCAGGCTACTACGCAGATGCAGACACAAGTAAGCATGAGAAATTACAGAAATTTTTCTACCAAGAAAAACCAACCATTTCCTGATTTTAGCAGCTATCTTTTTAAATTTTGTTTATTTTACTTTTCACTTATTTTTGAAATGCTAACGAAACACGCAAAAAGTGGACTGATAAAGTTATAAATCTTCACTTGTATGTTAATTTAGCTTATAAACTAGTTTTGCAAATTTTACGCGTACAGGATATTTGCATAATTTAATTTTATCCGTTCACTTACTCTTTAAAGCGCGTAACTGAATGTTGCAATTCCGCTTAGCTGCACCCAGAACCACTTACAGATATAGATCATTTTGTTATCAAAGATAATTGTGCTGCTCTTGGCTAATTGAGAGCAGGTGAATGTTTGTTAACGGAAGCATGCAGCATCTGCACTTTATGAAATGAGTAAGATGAGCAAAAAAGCATGCAAAATGCCTTTAGCGTGGGTGCAACACCTTGTTAAGTTGGTTAATTAGAGCAAGTTGTACAAGGATCGATTTTAATTGGGAAATTGGATGGGAAGTGAATTTGACTTCGGTGTAATTGGGTCAGACATAACTCTGTCAACTGTCATTCAGTGCAACTTCCCTTTTGATTAATTGCTTTTTCACGCACTTGCGCAATGAGTGAACTTCAACAATCAACAAATGCCTTCCTCATGTCCTTCTGTTATGCATTCCTTCACGTTTTTGTTTGTATGTACACAGAATGCCAAGTGTTTCATCGATGCAGTGAGACTGATCGCAAGAAGATGGACTCCTTCCTTTGCCTCAATGGAACCACCTTCAACCAAGAGGTCTCATGCTTAAAATGTTTTTTATTTAATAATAATATTCAAGGCAGAATAATTAAGAACGTAAACAAGAGTACAGCGTATAAACCAGCATATGTTATAAAGCACGCAGCAACTTAATATCTGTTTTAGCAAAAAAATTTTTTACTAAACTGTTGGTTTGTTAAATTGTCGGAAATGCTGAAGTTTTAAAATATTTTAATAAAGATCCTGTCTTGCGATTGGTGGGAAAACGTTAGATGTGAAAATGCCGCTAAATTCTATGGGCTTAACAAAGAGCTCAATATGCGAGGAGAGGTAAGTTCACATGTCGACTCACATATAATAATTAAATATACAATGTACGTATCACAGTATTGAATATTTTTTGTAATTTAATGATAGCATTCACATATTGTTATTACAATATTGAAATTTTTGTTGACTTAAATGATGGTATTCCATAATTTGAGTACTATGAAGGTAATGAAAACAAACATAGCGCTATTTAACTAAATACTTTTTCTTGTAACAGAATGGGAAGTACATTCAGCTCTCTGCAAAAAGAGAGGCTGGAAAAGAGAAGCCCATTTCTCAAGGAATAATTCCAAAAGAAGAGCGAACCCCGCTTCCGCCCCAATTCCGGTCTCCGTTGAACCGCATCCAAGCCACCGAGTCACCGCTGTCGGACGCTTCTGAAGCAGAGGAAGTAGATGAAGCGGAGCTCGAGGACCCACCAGAAATCAGTGAGGTTCAGCTGCCCCACCCCACCACCACGGAGGAGCCACTAGGGGACGATGAGGATGAGGACATTGCCTACTTCTTCACTCCTGAGCAAATAAAGAACATCAGGGCGAGTCAGGACTTTGGCGAGAAATTGACCAATCCTCCGAAGCCCACTGAAGCTTCACAAAAATTTACAATTTCTACTACTTCTACAGTAGAACTTCGTAGCTTCGACAGTAGAAATGAAACAAAATTGGTTGCAAGTACTGTTCCACCCAATGAAATTACATCAAGATTGCCAATCTACCGCTCATCACGCCCAAAGTCCAAGGCAGAGCGAAACTTTGAGTCAAACAACAATGAAAATCAAGAGGGTGATGACCCTTTCGACAGAAAATTAGGCGAGGGAAAACGCCGAGCAAAGGTCAATGACCTGCCGAAAGAGCCAGAGTACAAAAAGTCCCCGTCTCCGGCAAAACGCAAGCTCCGCAAAGTGAAAAAAATAAAACTCAGGACGCAAAAGGAAGCTCCAAAGGACACGGTAAGTTTTGTCAATTTTTGTGACCTTATTAATTGCAAAATATTTCATGTGGCTGGTGCACTAATTGCTAGTTTTATGAAGATTAATAACGTAAAGGGTTATACATATTTCAATATAAAAAATATTTGGCTTTCCCTGTCTATAAACAGGTTTGTTTGGCTAGTTTAAATTTTATAATATTTTTTTTAAATATAATCAGGCAATAGTTGAAGTGGGACTACCCTTTCCTGCTGAACAACTTATTGTGTCACCCAATGGCACTTCCAAGATACTCAAATACAAACATCTTCTACACTCCGATGTCACTGAGTCATTTCCCCCTTACCTCTCGGGGGTACGGCAACCCCTGCACCCCCTCTACTCACCCCAACTTCCAGTGCAATACCCTTATGCAACGGCTCCCCAAATTCCAGGGCAATACCCCTATGCCACTGCACCCCAAATCCCAGGGCAATACCCCTATGCCACTGCTCCTCAAATTGCAGGGCAATACCCTTATGCCACTGCACCTCAACTTTCAGGGCAATACCCCTATGCCACTGCACCTCAAGTTTCAGGGCAATACCCCTATGCCACTGCACCTCAACTTTCAGGGCAATACGCCTATCCCAATGTAGCCCAACTTCCGGGGCAATACCCCTATTCTACTGCACCCATTCAACACCCGTATTACCCCAACCAAATTTCACCACAAACTCTTACCTACGAACACCATCACCACCACCCTCAAGGGACACACCACAGGGCCCTTGAACCACATCACGTATATCCACAGGTAGCTCGCCCAGCAGAATCCGGCAAGCTCTTGGCCCCTCATGAAGTAATTCCAGCGCTCTACCATCCAGACACATTTGGAGCATCTCCTAAGGGAAGTAAAAGTAAACCCGATGGAATGCATTTGGTCATGCCCCACCACGCCCTACTGGCCCACCCAATTTCAGTCAACATTGGTAACCGACTTGCCCACCATCACCACCAAATTGTTCCTGAAAACCCACTGGCTGCTCATCACTATGCCGCTGAAAGCCACCTTGCAGTGGCAGCATTCCATCATTTGGCCGAGCCCCACCTACTACCAGCTGCTCTCCCGGCATATGCAAATGCGTATCCAGCGGTCTACAGCCATGGAACTCCGCAGGCACTGTTGGGGAATAATCAGCAATTCGCAACCCAGCCGAATTCAATTTCAACACAGCTGCAAGCGCCGTCAGACACTGTGTACTCATTAAAACCATCAACTGAACAGTACCCGCTCTCAGACTTGTTGGGTATGCTCAACTAATTAGCATAATTAGAATTTAAGTCATGAGAAACCCTGCGTGGGGTTATTTTTTTTTTACAAAAGAACTGTTTTTATTGCGATAAGCGTAGATTTCCCTACCCCGCTCAGTTTATTAAATAAACAAAGTAGAGATGCCATTGGCCGTTGCTAATGCTATATTCGTATCATGTCATTTTTATTTGAAATAGCACCTACTAATGCGCTTGAAAACGCACAAAACTTGACGCAAACGACAACGCAAATGCTGCGTAGTACCAACTTTGTAATAAAAGTCCTTACCAAATTTCGCCCAAGTAGTAATTCAAATAATGGGTACCACGCTTCACGGTTTTATTCACGCTGAGAAATATAACGTTATTTTAGTATTGTTTGATTTTGCTAAGTTTATAACCTGCATATTGCTAAAATTAGTCATGTATGAATCAACGTTAGTTTCAGTCCACAATGAAATCATACAAAAAATATTGCGTTGTTGTTTTCTGGCATTTTAGCAAAAGAATTTTTGCACCTCTGGGCCAGTTTTAAATCTCGGGTACGCCGACTTCTGATCAATAAACATCAATACTAATTTATTTTTATTTTTTCTGAGTAGAGTTTATCCATATAATGACGTTTAGGATAACCTAATGAATATGGATGTTGAGAACAGTGCGTGAATGGTTGTGGGTTGAGGAACACACCTACTTCTTGTTCAATTTGAGTATTCTGATAAAAAATACAATTTTTGAATCATGTTCCGAGTTTATAGCGTCGTACTTTTACAACTTCCAGTTTAAATGTGAATTAAAAATTGTATGTCGTATAATGGGTTTTTTAGCCCACGTTGTACTTTGTAGTGTATTTGCTTACAATTTGCTGAATATTTAGGATCAAATAGCCTAACTGTAAAATTTTATTTAAGTTTAGCTATTTAGGCTTCGGGTGATTTTAATATTAGACAAGATTATTAAAGTTAGCGTAGATTGCTAAGGGGGCTAAATTGCCTAAATTTGTGAGTATTTTGTGCATTTTAATTTGCATACTATGTTTATTTTTAATCTTGTTTAGGCAAATTTGATGTTGAAAAGTTAATCAACACAAATGTATATAAATTTGATTAAATGCTATGTCCATGCTCACAGCATTATTTTTGTTGCGGTCCATTGCTACCTATTCAAAATTCTATTATTCCATTAGGGCTGGAGAAACAAAAATTGAAGCACAAAGATAAGTATCATTTTTTTGAATGACTCTTATATTTGAATGACTTTTAGCCTTATATGGGTATTTGAACCACATACTTCATGTTGTGTCCCACACTACAAGGTTTTTTATTTTAAACATTAATGAACCTCTTGAATTGAATAGGAACAAAACTGAAGGAATGGAGGTTCAAAATGATAGTGAATTTCTAGAAATTAGAGAGATTTCGTAAACTTCAAATTGGGATATGCTGTCGAAAAGTGTTCTTTTGACGTTAAGTCGCTTTCTTTCGATTAACACCAAACTGTTGTTGACTCCTAGCTATTGGAGTGAGGCTAAGCGAAAGTATGTGGACCCGCCTGCAAAACATGTGAAAATTGAAAGGTGTTTAGCTTGCGCAGAAATTATCTACCGCATTTGGATCAACGGAGCATATGGATATATGCTCTACAAGAACTTGCAAGATACGCACGGAGTTATAAGGGCATTACTACCGCTTATGTACCTATGCTGCATAAATTGGTGTGGTATTGTGCGCTACACAGTACACGCTTATCAGGTGGAAATCGAGCAATTTGTCAATCACTTCCTTCAACTCAACGACTACTTTGGTAAATTGTCATTTATCATCGCTAATAGTGTTTACGTTATCAAACTTTCCGATTATAACATTTTACGTTACACTTTTTTATTCTGTTTCGACGAAACAGTATAATTACTCAAATGTATAATAATCTGCTTAGAGTCGTTCCATTTCTGCGTGTAATGAGTCATGGATAATAAATATGAACAAAATCACATATCAAATGCCTTGCATTCAAAGTTACGTTTAAACATTTTTTTTTCAGCAAAAGAGCTGAAGGTTAATGAGAAAAAAATGCCAAGTCAAGGATTGATTCACCGTGCTTTCAATTTTATGCAAGTTACAACGGTTGTTTGCACAATTTCTCCGGGAATACTCTGGGCACAAAATTACTTTGAAATCAACGGATACATCTATTTCTTCGGAATGACGCCAGGACGCTTTGTTTACTCAGGGGTCATCTTCCTGTGGCTCGTTCTCAGTTGGCGAACGTGGTTTCATTTAGTTCTAATTAACTTTATCTACCTTGTCAGTGTACACTCGTGGCTCCAAGAAACTTTGTAAGCTTCAATTACCTGTTTCATGTTTGCAGAATTTAATTGTCAAGTGTGTGTCATTTTGCTTACAATTTTACACATATTTATTAATATTTATTATGTGTAGATAAATTGTCTACATATTTATTACACAGAGAGTTCATCTGCAACTTGCAGGGACTATAATCACCGAATTTTTAGAAACCTGGTTTTTCCGCAGTATGTTGCATACTAGACAAACAAACCCGTCCTGGAAAGCAGGATTGTTTGAGTTTTCTGGAGCCTTCAATTTTAGAACATGCTTGTTTGGCTGTGTATAGAGATAGGATTTTACCATATAGTTTTCACAGCTATAGTTGAAAAGAAGAGTATTTTATGAAGCATCTCAATTCAAACAGGAGTACGCTTGAGCATCAGATTTTTTAGTGTCAATCGAGGAGCCGAGGAGGAAAGATCTCCAAAGTGAAACCTTCCTTCCTTCCCTTTGGTTGTACAACAAAAAATTCCTGCTCCTAACACAGTACCAGAGATGGTAATATTTCTTAATTTAAAACTTTTTTGGCACAAGATTAAGTGTGGGGGCAAAGCAATGCTGCTCTACCTGTTAGTAGGGGTTTTGTTTCGTTAGTTTAAAATAACAAGGATGCTCATCCGCGGCGCTGAACGAAGTGTAGGTAACCCTTTGCGCGACCATATCAGGCACTGACATTGAGAATTACGGCCATAAAAAAAGATTATGCATATGATATTGCAAAATTCTACCAATACTTTCATGTTAACGATATGCTATAAGTCAATTTTTATTTCTACTTGTGCCTGTATTAGACGCCGTTACTTAATTGGAGACTTGGATTTTGACAGTGGAATGTATCTCTACAATTGCTTGCGCATTGGAAACGTCCTTCACACCAAAGCTTTCTCTTTCTTCTTCCCTGTCGCCCTATCCCTCTCTCAATTTACCATCGTGAACGTGGGGGCGTTCACGCTTTTGTTCTACAGCCAATTGGGACTGCTCCTCAGCTACCTTTCCGTGACGGTTGTACTTTGTCACGTCTTCATCATTGTCACCGTCACGAAAGCGTCGAGTCTCCTCACCACCACCGCTGTTACAATCCTTCAGCAAATGGCTAAGGATCGTCATGTCATTCATGCACACAAAGTGAGAATGCTGAGGCCGATTCGAGAATTACGCGTCTATATCGGAACATTCTATTTCATAGATCCTGGAACCCTGCTTGTTACATTAGATGTTATAATAGTTAATTTGATAAATGTTCTATTAGCATATCGATAGATATTTTAGTAGTTACTGCAGTTTTTATTGCCTTAGCTTCTAATAGTAACCAAGCGTGCGCTATGCAATGTTGTTCTCAATAGGTTCCTGGATAAAAGTTTTATCCAGAACTAACAACTTTTTGACTAATTAGTACAAATCTCAAACGAATCTCGACACTATTATATCCCCTTTAATTTTTGCAATAGCAAAATCTGTACTTAAATGTTAATTCTCATACTACATATTCAATACAGTATTATAAGCCTGTGAAAAAAGCTTTCTCGAGGTTTTAAAAACTAGTTCGTGTTAAAAAATAAAAATTTTATTCCAGTAATTTATCATTTGTCCAGCATCTCATGGGTTGTTCGTCTAGTAGGCCGAGTTGTTGATAATTGATAAATTGATGATAATTTCTCTGCACGTTGAATACGCTTACCACTTTTAATATATTAAAAGAGTTGCATAGGGGATATTATTCTACCACGCATTATATTGATTATATTTAACAAATAAAATTTACTTTAAGTAATAAGATCTGGCGCTAGTCGCCTAGTTATTTGGTGAAAAAGAGATAAATGTCTGCAATAACCTTCCGAGCCCTTGATCTTTCAGAAAATTACAATAGAAACAGATTTCTTTGGCATGTGGCAGATTGTTATTAAACTGTTTTTTTTACTTTCCGGAGTTTTTGCGTTAACAAAATTAGTAATATTTGATTTCGATGGAGGTACCAGCTCAGCAAATGCGGCGGCGAGGAACCCTCTTTTCCGCTGTGTTTCCCTTCAAGAGGGCACTTAAGTCACCTGCAAAAACGCACCTCAACCCCCTCTTCACTCTGCCATCTTCATCTAATGAGTCTTTAAACTTTGATCCATCATTCGTCCTCGTAAAAATACTAGAGGCTTCACTTAACTGCACTAAAGACAAACACGGTATGAATTACACTTTGCAGAGTAGTATACAACTCCCGACTTAATACATTGTTTTGCTAAATGAGAAACTTTTTTTTTTAGAAAATATGAATGCTTTCGCAAAAGTTTCAATTGGAAAAGAAAAGTACGGTCAATAAATAAAGGAGAAAATATACTTCCTTGGGAAGATGAGCCTATTTTGCTGTAAAAAATTGTAACAAATTATTATGCGATTTCTTGAAAACTAAATTCATCAAAAAAACTTTGTAGTAAAATCCCTGAACATGGATATACAGCATCAATCACTGTTGGAATATATTTTCAAAAGCGCCTTGCAGATGATTGTCTCGGGATTACTGCGGTATTTCTGCGTGATTTTCAACCAAGTCACAAGGAACGTCTCATGGTCTGCAGCCTCTAATCAAAATCAGACAGCAGAATCTCAGGTGAAATAAATGTTTCCGTGACGTTCAGAGCCACTTCTGAGTCTCCACCGGAGTGTTCCTATGGTGGCAGTTGCAAAAGTCTAAATGTATTCCAGCCACAAGCATTGGAAGGCGGCAAGCTACGGCGAAATAGTAGCTTCAATTCAAACACAGACTTTCCGATTTGCTCCAAGCCCCTTCAGTACGTTATGCCCGTTGTCAAGGTGACTGACTCAAATGACTCGGATTCGGATGAAGCCAAGGTTTTGGTGAGGTCGGCCAGAGGGCGTGTCAACAGTATCTTTGAGCTGGAAGCAGTTGAGGCAGAAAGAACTTCCATTCACAAAGTGTCCGAGTCATCGGAAGGAGTTCAAGACGCCCGTGCGGGTAAGAAACGTTAGAAAAACATTAATTGAAAGCTAAACAAACCAGTACTGGTACATTGGTATTTTTTGGAACCCTCTACGAGCTTTCGGAACTGTATTTTTAATTTTGAATGTGTCCTGCCTGAAAAATGTACAATTAAATTCAACATTCTGGTCTAGAACCTTGAAGAAGGTCCTTAAAGTTACCGATGTTCTTGCACGGGCTTGTTTGGTTAATCTTCACTTAGAAATTTGTAAAAGGAAATCTACTGTCACGGGCACCTCCTGTGCCACCGTGAACTCTCGGCGGGGTCGACTGTGCTATGGGTAGTTCACTCAATGGCAGAGTGGACGCGACAACTCGCTTGGCAAATGAGCGAGGACAAGACAAACGACGACAAACAGTTGCAAATAACTTTTATTTGCAATGACGTAAGAGTAGGGGTCAACAAAGGTCAGGGTAGGGCAACGCGTAAATCGACATGGCCATTGGCCAGAGGTCTCTCCGAGACAAGACAAGACCCGACTGACCAAGAACAAACTGACTGCCACTGCTATTTATAGCAGTGCTCACAAGGACAAGGTCGACGGACAACAATCTCT